>LUCH01004909.1:0-33391 GCA_013368495.1 Paragonimus heterotremus
ACGTCACTTTTGAGGTGAGCGGCGGCCCGAGCCACAGTACCATTTGGTCAGGCTCATGGCTGTGATGATGATGATGGGTCGAGGTCTAACATTTGAAATGTGCCGAGAACATAGTGCAGACAGAACGCCAGCTGGACCGTCTCATAACGTTTTACTTCCAACAGACGAGTGCTCTTGAATTGCCATGAATAATAACACTGTCTATCGCCGATAGTTTTACTAACAGATGAATTCCTAGGTTCTGTGAAACAATATACATGTGTTGTGTCCGTCCTAGGCAGTTGGTTTGAGAAGTCGTTCATTGTCAGCCAAGTTATCCGGAAATATATTATCTCAACCATCTCTGCTATTCTACACACTTTGGCATGTCTTAACACCTGTTGCTAGTCCTACAGAGTCGGTTTTCTTGTCGACTCGTTTTCAACTGTTGTTCCATGTTTCTAGTCTTCAAAATGCGAAGAATTGTCAATAATTTCATCAAAGGTACTCTCGCCTCACTTCACACTGACACAACTGAGTAGTTTCCGAAATGAACGTTTATTCTGTCTCAGTCCTTTTAATCAATCAAGCTTCCCGGTGTCAACGCCTACGCTGCGCCGGATACCTGTCGTATGTTCAGTTGTAGAGCTGTATTTTACACCTATCAACTAGTGGTACTGAAGTTTTCTGAAACCAACTACCTGTTGGACCTACAAAGAGCATTGCTGCAAATACCAGCGCCTGCGTTCTGTCATGTCAGTCAAATTTATCTTACATATTTATATATTTAGGTTGATTTTAGTGGTAATATTTACGTAACTTCTTGCCAAGGCATCATTTTTGGGGTTTTTACTTTTCAGTTCCCATTCTTTTCTCACGCGGTATTGTTATTGTTTTCTCTCTTTCTCTCTCTCTCTCACACACACTAACAGTTGCAAAACTAGTTTGAACACAATATCACACGATTCTGCTATCGGCCTTATTCGCAATGCTTTGGACAAGAATGTGAATATAACGGAAGTAAGCTGATTTTCATTTCACCCACTGGACCTACTCATCTCGGCTGCTGTCCACCAGAGTCTGTTGTGAGCACTTAATTTAGTTATGTTTACCTGTATGAAGCTTGTTGTATACCACCCACCGATGTTGTATTACTGTTGTTTCAACATTTCACTAGTCGCACGACGTACTATGCGATTTTTAGTTTGTCTCAATTAGCGTGCACTGTGACTTCATCCAACTGCACATGTAAGCACACAAAGTGTAGTCTAAACTCAATAACCCCTTTTCCACTTCATGTTGACACATCCAGCCACACTTATGCGGACGCGGGCGCATCTGCGTACCTATCCAATTATGTCGTATACTTTGGGCTAACATGCAAGTTCAACTCAATCTGAGTAGTACAACATGACAGAAGGAGCTTGGATCCAGGACAATAAACTGTTTGACAAAAAGTGCCTTCTTTTGCGGGTAGCCTACCTGATCTTACTTTGAATCACAGCTTCCTGCCGTGATATGCCGCCATTTGGAAACACCGGACGCGTAGCTTGGTGTTCACCTTATTTTTATGGTGGGTCACGGCTCACTGTCTATTCTCGTGTACTTCGTAACCCTCATCACTGGCATTGGACCATTAGTCCCAGTGACACGCCATCACCTGAGAAGTAATTTTTGATTTATCTGGTGAACTCAATTGTTCGTCTGTCTCTTTGGATGGTCTCGTGATCATATCATATCTAGTACTAACGGAAATAGGCCAGCTGTTAGCTTGTTTCAAGTGGACTGGTGAAAACTGCGGTTTGCTAATTTTTAAAAAGTTCCGAAATCATGGGAAAGACAGGAATATCGTCCTGTCTTGTTCCTAGAGACGTGAGTAATCAAATATCGCTCAACAAGTCAATGATTTCTGTGATTTCAACTTGGAGAGAAGTTCTAGTCGAGGGGTCATCGATTGAAGTTAACAGACAGTAACTGTGTCTTCTCTAGAGGCGATCGTGCAACCTGATCATTACTCACAAACGAAAGTGGTTGGGTGTTCACATATGATAATTCGGTCGTGCCTAATGTGAGGTCAATGGCTCAGTGGTAAACACAGTTGCCTCATGAACAGCATGTCCGTGGTTCAAATCCCGGCAGTGGCGATGATATGCACTACTGACGAGCTCTAACAGGAGCGAAACTCGAGTCTAGTGCTTCTTTTCGAAAGGGGTCGACTGGAAAGACTATGGGGGTGCGACAGCTGCGATCAGTTGTGGGTGATGTTCAATCTCTGTGTAAAGAAGAAAGCAGACGAAAGAAAAACTAGAAAAAATGATCGATACTTATTATGGTTTGTTAGAGAAAAGCCGTTTGCTGTGACCACAACGCCGTCTCAACCTCAGACTTTTTCAGAGTCGATCCAACTGCGGTTAGAACTCATGAGACCGGAAGGTGTATCAGACACCCATGTCATCTTCCGATATTAACGGAGGGGTGCAGACAGCGGCGACTGTCTTGGGCTGCGCAATGCCGCCCATGGTCTTCGCAGCAGTGGACGGAAGTTGTTTGGACCAGTCAGTCTGGGTTTTCACTTCATACAGGTGATGGTCACACCCGAGTTTGGTGAAGTAATGCTTTACTGATGAGTAGTAGGGGATTTTGGTTTTCATATAGATTGAACGTCACCCACAGTTGATCGCAGCTGTCGCATTCCCATAGACTTTCCAGTCGACCCCTTTCGAAAAGAAGCACTAGACTTGAGTTTCGCTGTCATTAGAGCTCGTCAATAGTGCATATCCTTGCCACTACCGGGACTAAAACTCCGACCACGCGTAATGGTCAACACGGTTGCCTCATGAAAAGCGTAGCCGGAATTCTAGTCCCGACAATGGCAAAGATATGCACTACTGACGAGCTCTAATGCGAGCGAAACTGAAGTAATACTTATCAGTTTAGACCACCTTGCTCGTTCAGAAAAACAGTTTTATATCGGATGCCATTTTGGTGAGCAGAAGAAGTGAACAGGTAGCCGTCAGAAACACGGCATGTGCCGAAATCTAGGAGAATGTGTTACTGATCGTTTGTTTCATTCGGTTAACGATTCTAACGACTGAATATTGCAGAGGAATTACATAACGGCACAGATCTACATCAAACGAAGTTCATCTTGCCCCTTCGACTACCAGGTCGTAATCCGATCGAACACGTTTGGGGTTGGCTAGATCGCACTGTTAACGATGAATGCAGCACTGTCATGGAACCTATCATCTAATCGAGGATCTCGTACATGAAAAGTAATGAAACAGGAACCGTAAAGGCCGTTGTCAGTGTCAGGGGGTCAGTGGCCAAATATTTAACAGTTGATTCATGAACCTATTCTTTCGAATAGCAAAAGTCTGATATAAAAAATAAACGTTCCTTGACTTGAACATGTCATTTTTAAAGTTATACATTTTTGTCTAACATTTTATGAGTTCGTCCACAGTTTTCTAAAGACAAATTTCAAAAATCAATCCAGTCGTTATTGGCACCACATCTGCGGTGCACACTTCAGTATAGCTCAGCTGAACAGAATTTTCCAAAGAATACGAACTCATTAAACAAGGACGCACCTAACAGCGACGGTTTTTTATCAGGTGGCATGTCGAAAATGGGTCACTCACACACATTCGGAATGAATATTCTAGTTGATCGCACACGCTACTGTAACGGATTGCCGTGACTTCTGCTCAGTGTTTGTTTTTAAGTCTACTGAACACTGGGTGCATGTCGTGAAATGTGACATCCCACTGATGTAAGCTTCGGTTGCCAATCTGCCGGCCTATCCCGTGACCGACTCGTATCTGTCCTGTTGTCAACCTGTGCGTTTTGGTTAATTGTTAATTGTGTTGAGTGACGGAGCTGCCGAAGGTCGATAAAGTGATGTTGATTGTCATGAATTTTTCAGGCTTGAGTTTGCGGTTTACTTGCGATTAATCCGAACTCTGCCACTCAAAGAAGCGGAAACTGGTAGCAGTGATATTAATGCGTTCCTGGAAACTGGTTCTTTGGGTAAAAGACGGCGGTTGTCTACGTTAGGAAAGGTGACAACGAAAGTTTTGGGAAAGAATGTCTCACAGATTGTACGACCAATACCAAAATCATCCACTCGTAAATTGTCTAAACAGTTTTCTACACGTCGGCAATAAACCCCGTGGATAGTAATCCATTTAGGGTACCGTCCCCACAAGTTTTTTTTCACACAACTGCTTCAAAACAAAGCGCTTGGCAAAGACGCTTAGATTTTGCACGGTGGTTCCAGGCATCCGTATTCCGATAGTCGTCGTTGGTGGGAAATAACATCCTAATCAATGAAACTGCCTTCTACCTTCATAATGGCGTAAGTTCAAAATATCAGGCTTACCAGACCCAGGAAAACCTCACATAACAAAAGGATCGCACCAGTCCAGAAGTTCTTGTTTGGTTCGGGATACACAACATTTCTGTGTTGGAGCCGCATCTTCTCGATCACATGATGAATGCTACAGCGTATATGGAACTTCCTTCTGGATTTCTTTGTCGATACCTCTAGACCTGAAGTCCGAAGAACAAAGCCGTGTTTATTTTGAACAAGGTGGAGCTTCGGCTAATTTTGTAAAACCTGTTCGGTTGTGGTCGATTCAAACGTTTTCTCGCAGGTGAATCGGTCGGCGTGGTCTTCCAGGTCACCTGAATTAACTCTGTTAGATTTCCTGCATGTTCTGAACTGAAGTCAGTGGTTTACATCCCGCAACTCTATTCCATAATTAATCTTAGGGAGACTATAATAACGGTCTGTCAGGACATTCTCATTGAGCAGGCCGAAAACGTCCTTCGGACTATGATACGACAAATTCACAGCTGCATAGAAAATGGGAGACGCAATTTCTGAACAGCTGTTTTAACAATGCCGTTTCTTCCAGAATACAAAACTGCTCTTTCAAAGACTAGATTGTGTAGTTTGCCGACTTCCTCTCATAAGTTATTCATTTAAGTCAAGGTGGTTGGGTAATTAAACACCTGTACACCTTATTCATAAGTAAACGCACACTAGTTTCGAGACAGACGTCATACACATAAAGTTGATTTATAATTGTCAACCGAAGCTTACACCAGTGGGATGTCGCATTTCATGGCATGCATCCAGTGTTGAGCGGATTAAAGACAAACATTGAACAGGGGTCACGGCAATCCGTTACAGCAGCCGGCGGAGACTCACCAGACTGACCGGAACCCAGTGCTGCACTGCATACGGGTTGCATCCGCTCTCTCATCACGCTGATTTGTCGCTGTTATTCGCGTCTTCGTATGCGTGCCTGTCCATTTTCGCAGTTACATCTTTCACCCCGACAAACGGTCGGTAACAAGTCTCCCATATATATCGTGCTGATAGCTTGCTTGTGTGTTCATGCTGTGCATGTGGTCGGCTAAGTAACAACCGATTTCACTGATAATCAACACGGTAGTTCAACGGTGTTCACGCAATCAATAATCAGTGTGATTGGTTGCATAGAGCTTAAGGAATTGACGTTTTTCCCCGGTGGTATCGTTAAGAGAGAATGCTGATATAGTGAGCAATCACCAATTCACACAAGCTTGAGTAAGTCAGAAAGCAAGATTACAGCTCGATTCACCATCGTTTATATTGAAATGAATTATGGTTACACTCTTCGAATACCTTTGTGAGATGCTGCCGTGAGCTCTGTGATTGCTATTTTGCGAATACCTTTTTCGCAGAACTGCGGATGAAAAATTTTAATCCATCAACCAGTTGGCTGCAGATTGGAAATTTTTAATGGTGTGGATGCATTAATCAACATTCTAAATCGTGTGTACCATAGTGTGTAGGTGTGTATGCTCCTCTGGGTATCACCAGTTTGGATACACCCGGCCCGCATGGCTCACATGGTGCTCTCTTTGGCGGAATGCCAGAAACCTGCGTACATGATTGCAAAGATAGAAAATTCGACGGAAACCCACCAACAGCGGTTGTGTGTTGCTACCCGTTGTGATGATTTTTAGAACCCATCGTAATCTATAAGGCGAAGTCACCTCGCTACTTCAAGTGTCCTACCACGCTGAATTTTGCTTGCCTGTCTAATAGCGTAGTTTAACAAGTACCATAGAGTGTCGCTATTACTGAGGTTCACCTATAGATTAGAGCTCCACTACAATTGCTCCCCTCGTATTCAGGTACACATGACGACAATATCTCTCATTTGGCCAGTTCATCCTACTTCTTGTTTACTTTCGGGGCGTTCTCCGTTAGCTATGATTATCACATCCACTCTTCTTTTTTTTACGAGGTTATCGTTATCTCCGGTTAAAACATTTTGTTTCCTGTATCAACGAGTACACCTATCAAATGCACAGTGGTTGATTTATCATACTGTGTAGCCAATCTCAGACATGTTCAGCTGGCCTGAGAATTGGTGAGCGTATTAACTAGGGTAACTTTTTTTGTGTTATCTGATATCACGATGTCCTTCGCTATCTGATACGTGGATGGCGGTGCAACGTGGTTTCCATACCAGATTCTTTAGTCTAAGCTTCTAACGTCGTATACCGCGCGATTACTCACTATTTCATTTGCAACAATCCGTTTTTCACTTCGTACTTTGATGAATACATCTTTACTCTGAGCACCAGTTAACGTGATGACTGACAGACATTGCTCACATTCCTCCATTTGAGCACGGCATTGTCGGTCAAATCACTGCGACTCACTGCTGAGAAGGTCAGTCGTGACCAACAACAAGTTATTTGTGTTCGTGATCCAACACTTGATCTAGACTTACGCGCTCGGCACGCATGGCAGCCTGAATCCTTCTCTTTCCGTTACAACCTACTTTGGAAAGGTAGTAGGTTTTGCTTAGGCTAAAAGCTATTGCAGAAGGGCTTTTTTGGTTAACCATTGTAAATGTTGATGGTTTCTTTTCAACGCGGCTTTTCCTTGTTCGTTCCTTCTATTGAGTTTTGCGTGCTCATTTCAAGCTAGTGTGAATACGTGTCACTTTATTGTGATTCCTGAAATCTTCAATAGTTTGACAAATCATTGCCTCGATTGACACGTTTCATAACTTACTGATTGCACTCTACTCCTGTTTTCCACCGACCTTGATGTTCGCGGGTAGGTGATCATCGGAACTGTGATCTATCGATGCATACGACTGACAGTGATGAATTTCCGCTTAACACAGCAAACTGTGCGTAGCGACGCCGAGGGAGTGTCACCCAGTATAGTCTGATAAATGACGAAAATCACTTAGCTGAGTGGGAAACCTTATAATTGAAACCGCTGTCTACAGGAAAGGATGTGATCATCTCCAATAAAGGCATCTTGCCGTATTCAAATGGTCACATCTTTTAGCTGGTAATGTGGGGCAACGAGTCCGATCATAGCCCCAGTGCATCACAATTCCTGTAATTAAAAGTAAACATTTTTGACGGTTGACACCTTGTCTTATTGGTTACACCTAGTTTTTATATTACTATTAGTCGTTTAGTAGTGACGTCTTTCTAAGGGAATTTTACTGTCTACATTTTGATCCGCTTCACTAACCCAGGTGTACGTGGACACAGTTGGAAAGGCGGAACACTACGAAGCCAAACTTCAAGCTCTTTTCCCGAAGCTCAAAATTCGGGTAGAGAGCAAAGCGGACAGTACATATCCGATTGTCAGCGCTGCTAGTATATATGCCAAGGTAACTTATTCAAATTGTTTCACATCAAATATCTCACCTAATCCATTATTATTCAGGGCTTATTCTCACCAACACTCAATAAGATGATAAGAAAATCCATTAATCTGTTAAACGATACTAAATTCACCCTTTTTTCCGAATTAGAGTTATATCAAAAGGATTTAAGTACATTTTTCGTGAGCGTACTAGCCTTCTGCTTTTGGGATTCTACATCCAGCTGCAACATATTCTGAATTTGTGATCGTGATGCTGAAAACTGTTGAACTTTGTTCTTGACGAAAAGGTATTGATTTCATGCCCATTCAGAAGAACTCGTTAACGGCTCACTACACACCTTCGGCGGAGTGGAAAGCGGACTTACTAACATTTCGTTTACTCACATCATTTGAAAACGTCAAACATGCAGATTGTATATATCAGATAAATATAAGCTGACCGTCAATGGACTGGCCTACATTCACATCAAATGTTCATACAGTCGTGACTGGCAACCCGATAAGTTGCTCAAGTAACTTTCGTGCATGCTGCGGTGGCTGATAACTTCGGACATCAACTGCTTCATTAAAGATCAGTCATTTCCGGTTCCGATTATACAGTTGTGTCTCCTCTGAACCTATTGGACACACTTTGTGATATGTTGTCAAGAAGTGTTCAACAGTCGATGACGCGCTTTCAAACAGCAGATGCACACGGTTGAGGCTGTTGCGTCATCAGTTATTTTAACCACGTTCGGCCAATCGCTGCTACAGCAGACGATCTATTCTCTTGATGTGGGTAACACTGACTGCAGATGAACTAATAAATAATGCGAGAGGCGCAACATTCAGATGCGTTTCTAGAGAGCCGATACTTTGGGGGTTTGATCTGAACGCGACTGCGCAGCGTCCAATGTACTAGGTTAAGCGATCTGCAATTTATGATTGAGGTGAATTTTTCCTAAAATCTCCTGGACTATTTACAGTGGTCATTAACAGCACAGCGTAAAAAAAAGTTTTCGCACATGATCCAAATCATTTTTTCCATCAACTTCGCGAAACATGTTGCTCAAAATTGTCGGAGTTGTATGCACATCTTTATTTAGGTGTTTATACCACTGGTTAGAGAGTGATCAGAATTGCTGACATACTGAACAGTAGGTATTTGGTGGTTATCCATTGACTACCAATTATCGGGTGAGAAGTGTGGAGAGTTCTGAGTTCCGAACTTCAATTTGTTCAATTACAAGATTGGTGCAATGGAAAACTCCGACACGTGTAGGCATATTCTGGTAACAAACAGTCCATGCTGGTCACACAGCCGAAGTGTTACTCATGAGTCTATTTTTCAATACTACTTATAGCAGATTGGCGCTTTGCCTTTGTACACATTTCGAGAGTGTGATTGGTTGTTATCGAATTAGGAGGACGGTACTCCTCTGATTGAACACTTCGAGTGGTGCGGTTTTTGTCTAACGATATCTTAGGTTGTACAACTTGTATGTTATCGGTAATGCTTCTCATTGATCAAGCCCTCCTGTGCAAAGCGTCTGTGATCGCCTCTGCCTGATTATACATTGTATTGATTATCTGACCGTTCTTGGTTGACCATTTTAATTCTTGCTGTTATTCATATATAGCTAGTTGAATGGATAAGCATAATACTCGTCATTGTTCTCAGTCCACGTCTAACCTCTTGCTTGCCTCCTGACTCATCAGTTATGATATGGGCATAATATTGGTTGGGTCTTAAAAACAGCGATATAATTCATGGATTGTAGAATTTTTCTATTGTACTACAGCAATATGTGCTGGCACAGTCATTTTCTGTCAAATCCTTGTTGTGTCATCTGCTGTCTTCTCTTTCTTGTGCTATTTACTGTAATTAGGTCACTCGAGATCGTCTGCTCCAGTTGTGGCCAAAACACAAACGTGGTTGGGTCCCAGACGATACGCCGCTCGGTTCTGGTTACCCAGGTGGTACGTTTATTTTCTTCATCATCACCACTGCTTTCTGTGTGCACTTGTGATTCAACCCCAATCTTGTGTGGACACAAAACCTCATGCTGGCCTTCTGTAATCATTTCCAAATAGCCAGCTGATCGTGACTTCTTTTCCATCTATGCTTCCATTTTAGTGTTTGCCATGAATATGTCGCTCGATAACAAACTTTCTTTGGTTTACACACCGAACAGTTCAATTATCAGATCGGACCTTTAAGAACTTCAAAATTCCACGTGAACCATATATTAGGCATATGATTCACTTTATCCTTATGGATTGAAGTAAGAATTGTACTGGAAGCTGTTCCGGCGATTACTCACCGCCGTCCTTGTGAATCATATTTTATAATGCCTATTGAGATACTCAATTCGACCATCACTTGAACACAAACATAAGCGTTTGGGTCATTACTCTAGCACGTTTCATTTGTAGTCGACTCGGCAATCATTCTCCTCTTCCTTCCAAGAAATGGTTTGATTCACTGTTAACCGATCCATAGGTTCTTTTTTTAGTTTGGGCGGTTGTTACATTTCATTTTCAAGACAAGGGGCTTTGGAGGGACTTGCTGCCGTCACGACTGGAAGTCGCACTGAGTTAACGCTGGCTGGTAGTCTCATTTTAATTGTTTAATATGATGCAGTGTCTATCCTTGCCATCTTGGAGCTCCATAAATAACATGTGGACGACTTCTTAACAATAGCTGATGATACCGAAAGGATTCACCAAATACGCTGAATTATCTCCACTTTGATTTGCCACAAACAAATGAGTCAAAAGAAAGATCTTTTGCCATACTCTCAGAATAACTTGTAAACAATCTGTAATATGGTTTATCAGTGATTTTTCACCCCTGACACAGAAACCTCGTCAGACCAAATAAACCATTTACAAGCTAGATGTAATAGGTCATTAGTTAATACTAGGTTCGAATCGCTAATTACAATAGGCCGGTGACACATTAAAACCAAGACATAAATGAAATCAGTATGATGTCAGTCAGACAGATTAATTGTAGGGTCAATCGATTTGGAGAAACGGTGTCACTAATGAAAAAAGGGCACCCTAAACAGTTCTGAATAGACAATTAAGAGGGGCACTTGATTCCACAGTAAAGACGTCAGGCGGATAAAAAAGCACTGGTGTTATTTCGTTTGGCCTGTCCTAAATTTATAACTGGTTTTCTGGTTTTCGTTATTGATGAATCAAATTACTGACTGATTACAGTTTATCCTCAAACTGTGATTCCCCCAATCGGTCTCAGGCCTATTCCAACAGTCTATTGCCCTTTTTGGACGTTCCGCTTACACGTTTTATGACGGAGTACGTGCGGCGCTCGCTTCCCGGCAACCTGACCTGATTGGGCAGTATTTCAACTTGTGCTTCACACGAGTTGCTTGTAAACAGTGTTATGACCTACGTGGTTGGCGCACAAATATGCTGTTTACGTATCACGAACATGCAGTAAAGAACGCAGCAATATCGAAAAACTTCCAGAAGAACACGGAAGACCCTGGCTTTTGGCCGGAAATGTATTTACTCCCAAACCAAAGGCAACATAACAGACCAGTGTCTGCTGATGTGTAATCTTTGATTGGCTTTAAAGGATCCCACCGTAATTGATGCAGTAAACGTGGAATAGGCCATTCAGAAGACAGGGAGAAACATGCACCAAAATGGTGTTTTAACACATTATGGCGCGAAAGGTGAAATTCGAAATCACCATATTTTTTGAATACTAATGAGTAATAGGAGATTTTGGATTTCGAATACATCTCGAAAAGTGAACCTTTTGGGGCAAAGTAGACCTTCCTTAAACCCCTACCTTGAGAGAGGATTCATGCGTGGCACTTAACTCGAGAGTTCCGTTGCATGAGGCGCACAGCAACGTTGGGCCGCAAGTATTATTGCATAGACCGAACTTGTTGGAAAAGGAAAGGCGCCAGAATTTCTCCAAACATGTTGACGTGAATTCGATCCTGTTGTCCGATACGTGAATGTCGGGAAATCCAGAACAACAATGGTTGAGGCAATATCACCGACGATTAACTCAGGACACTTAGAATAAACATCGACTGGGATGAGAGAACATTCTATCTATCGGACTAGTGAAATACAAGTGGAACCGCAGAAATGCAATCCTGGCTGACCGCTAAGACACAGAATCCTGCCTGATGAGTAGTGTGATAGTCTGTTGACACCTCGAGCACTGTCTTATCAAGTTCTCAATTTGAAACTCCATGTCTGGCCAACGTGCACTAGCAGCCGACTTCGTCCTGCTTGTGTCGGGATGATCAGGATGTAATTGTCACAGGTTAGCGAGCCGGAGAGGGGCTGGAAAGACGACGCGATCGGCAAACATCATGCAGGAATCAACCCTTGTCAGAGAGTCACGTCGACGGAAAATCTGGCCGAGTTCACACATGAGAAGAACCGTGGGCCACTTCGGGTGGACGAACGTGACAGCCTGATTTTGGATTGGATCTAGTGTGGTGACGCATCAGATATCAGCAGCAGTCACTGGGATTCCGTGAATGACTTCTGAAAGCTGGCGTAGAACGTCGTCCTCAGTGGTCATAACAGTGTCCTTCTGGTCTACGAACGGTTGGGCCGAGTAGGAAGCTAGTCGTTTGGGACGGAAAACCGATTGGCTGCTAGGGCAAGGTGGCAGCATGGCTTGGACGTACGATAAAAGATCAAAGCCATTCTGAATCCCTGAGGCGACCTGCTGAACAACGTGGACGGGTAAATTCGTTCTATGGCCACAGACCGCACCTGGTTACAGATGTCCCGGATTGGGATATCAAAGAGGTCCAGAAGTTCGGACCCGAGAAGATCGAGTTAGAGACAACACGCCTCCTTGACTGTGGTACTGTGAAATACCACCGGGCAATGCAATCATCCAGTTAACTCCATTGAGGCACCACACAAGCTGGATGTCGTCAGGAATGATGTGTAGGCACTAGGCTACTCAAGGATCGCCGTAGCCTCGGAGACGATCACAATATTGGAAGTTGTATCTAGTTGGAGACGAGTCAGACAACCGTTGATATAGACATACGAACTTCCTGTGATCGGCGACGTTGACTTGAAAGATAGCCAGCAGACTGTTAGGTTTACCAACCGAATGGGATCCGGATGTTTTATTGAACCTGGGGACTAGGGCACGCTTGTTCCTTATATTGCTCCTGACTGCAAACAGCTGTCCTTGTGTCCGACCGTGAGGCACCGCTGACAGCGGTGTTGCCGAACTGGACAAAACCTGTGAAAATACCACGTACTACAATATCAACAAGTTGATAACGGCTTGTTAACATTTGCGGGATTAGGTGGGAAATTGCGGTTGAAGCGGGAAACAGCATGAACTGAAGTGGTCCCCTTCCGGTTATTGAATCATAGCTGAGTCGTGTTTGAGGTTGACCAACCTTTCGCTTCCGTCCACGACCTGTTCCAGCTTCATGTTTAGCTCTTGATCGATTATAACCAGGAGCCTGGTAGGAAGATCAGCATAGCCTGGTGATTGGAATCCACATGTGTAGACCACACACAGGGAGTGGTCCTCCGTAATAAAATCAAACTCGAAACCGTTCGCACTCACGGTTGACGAAACTAGCGTAGCATGTCGTTTGATCTGTTGGAGGCACTGAAACCGTGAATTGGACAGGGACAGGTTGTCCCCGAAGATCTTCGTCAACTTCTCGATCGTATCCGCGGAATTCGTTTTGTGGCTCGCCGGGTAGCGGACGTGTTCCGATGATCCCAGTTTTCGGAGGACTAAACAAGCCTCAGTTTCGTCATCCCAGAATAACATTTCATTGGTAAGCCTGTCATCATATCGCTTGGATCAAGTCTCGAAGGAGACGCCAGCTTGGGTTTCTTACGGAAAGCTTGGGAAGTTCTTGGCCTCATGATCAACCGACGGCGAATCAGCAACCGTAGACGGCCCAATAGTAGCAAAGCGAGTGGCTAGCATTCAACCCAGTCAGATATCCGGCTGCATCATCTGCTTTAGATCAGGGTATTGTAAACCCTTGACACAATACGCTGGTTCGTCCACGGTATAGTAATACATTCGATAGAAGTCAGTTACCTCTCGACTGTTCTGGGCAGTTCCGCTCATTATGATGGAGGTAAAATCGTTTTCTCGAAGAAGGAGGCGGCTTTGGACGAAATAAATGGTTTCCCTAACACAGGGTCAGTAGAAATGGTTTACTGAAAGAACGAGAATCAACCACAACTCCTCGTCGTCAAATATGTTATGAGTTGCGTGGTCAACGTAACCTAGAAATGGCTGACAAACGGATATATGAACGCTTGGTGCAAAACACAGCCAAATCCAAAACCCTAGTAGACATCGACCTTCAGCCGGGAATGTTTTCACCCCTGAAGTACGGGTAACAACAGATCACCGTCAAATGGTGAATAGCGGCCTCCACATCAGTTGGGTTTGGGCTTATATGTACTATAAAATCACTCGCTAACCCTGTTGATAATCAGTTTCAGCAAAACTGCACCAAAAGAAGTTCTTAGTACGCCTTTCGTTAGGTCGAGCTGACAGTTCACCGTGTTCAACAAGCGCATTCCCGTGATGACGTTAAGTGTAAGTTTGGGCATTGTAATTAGTGTATGTACTAAGTGCTGTCCAGTTATTTCCAGCGATGCGGTGACTACTCCTTCAGTCACTATCGGAGAGCTTTCGGTTGCACTGGGCCTTCCGGTGTACGGCTTCTCGTGGCACCCTGATAATTGCCGCAAGACAGCGGAGTTAATTAATATGTACGAAGCCCCCGTATCTACCTGTGCAAACGTGTGATTCCACAAATAACAACAAACATGAAGGATTTTTAACCACTTGATAAAACACTTACAGATGGAATGACAATAGCATCATATTTCAGTGAGTACACATAGTCTTCTCGAAGTCCCGGGTTAGATGGTCTGTTCCTCCAAGATCTAAGTTGACGAGACCTCCTCAGTCGTCGAGTATTGATCTGAGACCATCGAGACCTATGTGTTCAGTGGACATTTGCCACTTGCAAATCGCGTACATAATCATTGCTGGTGGAAGCCCTACCTTAAAGATGGCAGAGTGATGGCTACATCTTATCCACTTGCACGGCCAACTGGACTGCAGAATCGAGGTCATCTGGGGGATGCCGCAAAGCTTCTGTTTAACACTACTTGGGGGGACACCCTCAACAAATTGTTCAAAAACGTGTCGATCCCAGTCTACAGAAAGCTCGTCCGGGTAGCCCCGGCTAGCTAGCAGTTGCAGTTCACGTGCAAACGAACGGACGCTTTCATGTTTCATCTGTCGGGCGAGCATGGACATATTGACGACACTCGAGAGGAAGGGAAGGAGGAATCCAGCAGCCATCGCAGATCCAGAATCCTTTCTTCGATGCCGATTTTAAAGAGCCTCCTCACAAAGACAGTCCAGCAATATGTTGCCATTTCGTTCTTGGGAGATATTTGGTAGATAAATTTGTACTTGATTCTCCTATCGGGGATGACGTCCGTCGGACGAAGGCTTCTCGGTGGGACTGGGAGGTTGTCAACTATGTGTCTACATCGAAGGAATTTAGGGTCAATCAGAAGTCAGCCTATCCAATGCATTAGACAACTTTGGGATCATCTGGCGCCCTTGTCATTATTTTTCCGCCCTAGACTGTTTTTTTAAATTGATTTCAGAATTTCAGATCCTTGAGTGGTTGCCAATTGTAGCATTCAAGCAGGGTAGAAGTTTAGTCACCACTTCGAACATCTATTGCTACACGTAACGGTATTGCAATTAATAAGAAAAGATGCAAATGAAATGAAATATGAATAATCAGTCGTTCTGTTCTTCTGTTAGTTCCACCGGGGGATTAGTCTCAGGACATCTTTTTAAGTTGAACATCACTCTCATTTGATCACAGCCTTCGCATTCAGGTAGACTTTCCAGCCGCTACCCTCTAGATCCCAGGGTGAAGTCCCGAAATCAAAGCTTCTACGTACACGCACTTGATGGAAGTTAATTGACGGGAAATTGGCGGTGTGACGTTTGTAATTTCCTTGTGTACAGTGTGGTGCTTCTAGTATAATTGCATGTGCTTTGTATTCCGATGCGTTATAATGTGCGAAACGTTAAATCAAATGATTCGGCCATATTCTTGATTTTGTATCTCTGAGTCTCTAATCGTTCACCCTCCATTTTCACTACTGTCGAAATGACCATCTTATGCCGTACAGACCCACTGACGAAGAAATATCTGGAGACTTGTTTGGATCCGGTTTTTGGTTTCCCTTCGCTCGTTCGATCCAGTTGGTCCACTGCGACCAATCTGATGGAAAAACATGGCGTGCCAATTGCCTGGTGAGTGTTTATGTTTAATTAGTAATTTTTACGGCTAAATGCATTCAACCAACGGGTGTTTCTTGCTGATGGCTAATCGGACGCATGTGACTGATTTCAGGATGCTCATTGAGTTCTTTGCTAATTAGTTCACAAGTTTCAGACGAGACTCCCATCTGGTCACGTCTGTTCCCCAGTTCAAACAACCAGTACTCGTCGTACGGAACTGTGTGGTTGACCTGGTATTGCTGAGAAACAAGAGCACAGATGTACGACTTGTTAACGGCTCTGTGGTTTTGTTGGACTTACATTTCGCGTCAAATTGCCAGTTTGCATCGGTTATGGCCACGGCTACACGAAATTAATGTGATGTGAGTATTTCAGGTCGTTTACATGCCGATTAATACAGTCCTTGCTTGGACCCACCATTTAACGGTAACCGGAGTGAGATTCGAATTGGCGTCCTTCATACTGTGAGCCGCAACGTCTTCAGCCGTTAAGTCGTCGATGCTTTGAAACCATCTGAAGCAGGATAGTAAAAATAGTGGTCTTGACGCTGGTGATCCAGTGAATGGAAGGAACATCGGCTCTTAGTACAAATGTTGCCGGTTGGAACCTCAGTTTGTGCATTTGAGGCGTTTAGGCAATGACGAAATCGGCTATTGTGGAGTGCTGATTTGAGAATGGTTGTCAAGTGGCCAAAGTGATTTTCCACGGTTTTGACGTGTTAGCTACTTTCGTGGACAACTTTATTTTCGGCTTATGAAATGGATGAATCCTATTACTGCCCCAATGATGTCTGTTAGTTTTGCAAAAAATTGCTTAAGAACGAAACTGTGTGCTCTGATCGTGTACTTAGGTCAACAACAGTGCATGATGCTACAATGAGCCATTTCCGGGATAACGATAGACCTACCAGACCTCCAGTTACTGGCCGCGTTTCTCTTGCTTTTGAATTGGACATGAGGCTACGAAGATACGACAGTGAATGTTCCCTGATGCTCACTTGCACAACCTGCCGCACTTCATTGTGGCCGTTCTAATCTAGATTTAAATCGCCCAAGGGAACATAGGCTGAGCACATTTCGAACTGGAAAAATTTCATGTCGCGAATCACCGACCATGTGTTCATTGCTTGTGGTGGGCTGATTAAAGTATATAGTATTCGACTTGTTGGCATCCTGAACTGGATCTTTGAAAGTTCCACCAAACCACCTCCCTTTTTCGGTTTGAGCAGGCTGTGCGCGAACAGTCGAGTTTTCATTTTGTTGACTTTGAAACACGAGCACAAAGTTTATTTAAAAACATTCTCCGTCCGTTATTTCGACAAAATAGTTTGAAGGTGAATACGGACTGACGCGTCATTACCAAATTGTAAATCATACGAAAAATTTTCAATTCACCATCTACAACATCTGCTATGACAGACGTGAATAGTGAAGTGAACGTCAATGTAACATTCACTGCAGCTTAGTCCAATGACAGTCTGATTGACAAATGTTGTTCTTGGACATACTACACGGTGCTAGATCAGTTTGTCACGATGGCCCAAGACACTTAAGAGCCATGGGCTGTGATGGCGCACTAAGCTGAGGTCGAGTCCACATTGCGGCAGGTTGATAGGGTGTGTCATCCGATCGATGATGCTGGGGGCTTTCGATATTCCGCGACTGAAGTGTCCATTTGTGAATCCACTTAACTGCGCGATTGTTTATCATTGTGATCATTGGTCTATCGGTTCTGCCTATGTAGCTCTCTCCGCAGTTGCGTGAGAATTAGTTCACGCAGTGTGATCTGACGCCAATAGCTTGGTCTGTTTTGCTTGAAGGCACAGGTAGCCTTTGTGTCCGATTAAAGACTCGCAATTCTGCAACATTGTAAGTCCGTTGCAACGAAGAGACGGTTCGTTCGGTTTTCCGCAGCGTCTCATTATCACTTACAGGTTAGCTCAATGTACACTGGTTTCTTGGCTACCTCACCATTTTTACTGTTTTTGAGTATCGGTTCACAGTGACGTTTATTAAAACACTCGGGTGATCCATTCCCCCTGGCACCGTCATGAGCATTTTCTTGTGCTGGTGCAACACAGTCGGATGTACGGATTCGATATGCTGTGAGGAACAATGAATTCAACGCAAAACGCTTATATTTCATCGGATTTAAACTAATGAAGTGTATAGTTTGACCAGACCATGTTAGCTTTCTATAACTGCTACGCCATATTAACTCATCGGTTCTTTGTATGATGAGAATGTCGAGTTGAGACCGACTTTTGTCAGCTTCTGCAATACCAGGATCGTCTACATGACGTACGTAGTGAGACAGTTGCGAAATAGTGTCAGTTAGTTATCCTTCTATCGTGCCCGTTAGAAAAAGGGCAACTAGTGAGCACAATGGACTACCCATGGCCATGACATCAATTTGTTTGTGCGCTTTATTTTGGAAACTGAAGCTGACGTTTTCAGTACACAGCACAAATGTGGTTTTCAGACATTGGGAATTTCCCTGTTGTTAGTTATTTGGTGCTGGTTAACCAATACGTGTGTTCCTTTTCCAGCTGTTGTTTACATAGTTTATTGTTTGGGACGGTTCTTGTGCACATGATATTCCGTGACCCGATTATCACCTTTGAGAACAATGACAGATAGCTTTGACTGTTATGTGATACTAGTTCTAGAAGGTCTTCAACTAAGTATAACCTCTGGATGTTATCTTGCAAGACGCAACACTTTGAGGAACAGGTCACTTAGCCTTCTGCTTCCGCTGCATCGTTCCCACATACTTACGAGGTTATGCCCTTGTGTTGTATCCCTTTAAGCCAGCCAGGTTAGCGATAGGCAAGAATTAGTAGTGAGACTTAATGTGGAATCAAGCCTCTGTGAAGTTGGTTACAACTACTATTTATCTTTAGATAAGTGATTATAAAACACACAACCTAGTTTGGACATATCCTAAAAGTGTAAGCAAAGCGTTCATCTAAGAT
Source organism: Paragonimus heterotremus (assembly GCA_013368495.1). Lineage (NCBI taxonomy): Eukaryota > Metazoa > Platyhelminthes > Trematoda > Plagiorchiida > Troglotrematidae > Paragonimus > Paragonimus heterotremus. The sequence goes on from LUCH01004909.1 coordinate 18,976, forward strand.
TGTACACGGTAAGTGGGACGGTGTTGTGTACCTATACTTCATTTGGATTTGTTTATCAATTCCTTATGACAAAGCAACAGAACAGACGAATCTCAAATTCCGAGATTGATGTTCGTATTTATTTCAGACGGTTCGGCAAGGAAATAACTGTAAACAGTGAATAAACACGAATTGAAGTAACAGAGAAAAAACCCTAACAGTATAAGCAACTAACTTCATGCTGCAGATCTTAAAGTCAATATAAACGGGACAGATTTACTTAAGTATTGATACATAATAATCGATAGATGCAATAGTCGTAATATTGTCGTTGAGGTGAATCGATTGGATGTTCGTAGTTGGTTCATAAAGAAATCATCCCCACAGAAGTTACAGCGGCTGAGTGTGACATTAAAACTTTGGAAGTTGTTATACGGACTGACCTCATAAAGGGCATAATTGTCATATTTTGGTGGAAAACATCATGTACGAACTGGATCGGTTACTTCTCTAATAGTTCTGGTCTACCAACGTGGAATTAAACACCCAAACCAGAGTCCGCGATTGTATGTAAGCCTTCGGATGTCTCGAACTCACTGACTCGGACGATCACAGACTATCCGAAGTTTGTGATTCAACATAAACGGGGGATTTACCCCGTATTCTGTCCGGTTTGGGCAAGTGAGGATGTCTGGTTTAACCGATACACATCTATTTTAATGGGATTGTTGGACTATACTGGACTAATATTGGACTATCCTTAAAGATCACAAGATAATCAGTCTGATTCTCTTCATCGTTAGGACATGGATCTCTGTCGTGTTCCGTCGATTCACTGTAGTCCGGGAAGCAACCTTTAGGGAAAAGCAGGTTGATTACGTGAATCATGTTTTTTATACTTTATCAACTTCAAAAGACTACTACCGACGGAACATTACTGTTTCTCAGGGCGGCATGCATACATTCAACTAAGTGGATAGATTTACACTTTTGGAGTTGTTTAAACACAGGGATATACTGTTCAGTCGTATGGACTTATTATCGGCGCTTTGGTGTAGTACGTCCGCCCTAGTTACTGTCCACAGGAAGTCATCAAACACCGTTCTTATTCAACTTGTTCATAGATGATTTTCTTGGAACACTGTCCGTGACAGACGCTGGATCCAGGCATAGATGTCTTTCCCGGTGGAGATGTGACGGACCTGAAGTAGACTGACTACTAAGTACTGTTGTTTGACGGTTTTCAAGATTAGTAGATGTGAGATGATACTTCCCTTTTTGCTCAGCCTTTTGGAATGCGCTCTGCATATTCAAACTGTAAGAGTTTACCACAAGACTGTGACAGTACCGTTAGTCTTTAGATTGATACTGATGTTTTGAGGTTGTTGACCAGTTCGTTGATTTATACAACTATATTTGGAATAGATGGAGTATAGAGAGTAAAATTAGAGATAGTGTTCCTGTGACTAGGTTGATCTTCACTTGTTTAGACCATCTTTAGCGTCGCGGAGTTGTTTAACCTCGATCTAACGGTTGTATTTATAAGGTTCCAGATGAAACAATCTTGCTGTACATCCGTCAGCTATGTCTTCTAAGGGTGTGGATATTAGGCTAACCAGTTACTTATCTTTACGTTCAAAGTACGCCTCGGGAGACCTCAGTTTTTGATGAATGTGACGATTAAAAACCAATCTTTTGGTAGAGGTCCATACAATTTCGCTCGCTCGAACACTGGGAATACGTTGATTTAGACAGTCAGACTACAGTTTAAGGATGCCAACCTGGTGCTTACTATGCCGTGCACTCTTGGCACAATCTACCAGTTTACTGGCTTAAGATGTTTGATAATCAGTAACTGACGATACATGTAAGTGAAAACTACCTCTTATGACTTGAAAACTGTAGGTCACATTCTTTTTTCAGTCTGGGGGTTTCCTGATCCACTTATCCTCTGAGTGAGGACGCTAACAGATGTGGTGTTTAATCGGGCTCGGTTCTGCAAATGTTGTTCCAGTTTAATTGATTTTTGTGTGATTTCAGAGTAATGAATGAAACAATGAAAATCACAACAAAACTGCTTTCCACATATCTCATTTCCATTCACATGTGCTTATTTCCAAAATATTAGCAATTTTTACACTGATAATTTAGGATTTATAAGGTCTCTAAATCCGGAACGAAATTTCATCCCTTCTGTTTTATCTCTACGTTAAGACCTTTTCTTGGTTTTGCGGTTGTTAACGGTGGTATTAACTACTGACTTACTGATATCAATGATGTTGTTGTTGTTGTTGTTGCGGACATTCGAATTGCTAGCCTACTATTTGTGTTTGTGGTGTTTCACAGGCTTAGCGAGAGTTAATCAATGTGAATGTATTCTCCTTTTTTCCAAGCCTTTTCTGTGGAATTAGGATTTCCACATGTTTTCCAAGTCCAGTCTATGCTTTCTCGTGCTCTTGTTTGTGGTACATAAAACTATCTTCGTTTATCGATTGCATGGGTGAACTGGACGCTAACCAAGTTATGTCATTTGCTTGTGTCACTTGTTTCAGGGAAGATGACGTTGATGAAGAGAAGAAGACTGAGGCCAAACGATTGGCTCGTAAACGCGAACTTAGCAAGGGAACTTGTAAATTGTCAAATTTTTTTCACTCCGAACCCAACGAGACAAAAAAGGCCACTACAAGACAACCATATTTCACTCGCTGTGCTATGGTTCATGTGGATAGGCTAATTTGATGCGCATTCCTTCACCTCTCGGGTTCTTTACGTCAGCTGTGACAACTTTGTGCTGTCGCATTTATATTTCTGTGAATACATGTAAATTTATGTAAAATACACATAAACTAGCTGTTTGCCCATTGTTTCCGTGGATTTTTTTAATTTTGTCTTTACACCTATAGTTTGGAAAGCTTTGGCCGTCGCTCCCTCTCTCTATTTATTCGACAGGATGTTTATTACTGGCATGAATGTTTTTTGGTTGCTTGTAAAGTCACACCGGAAGATTGTTAACAAACTGGACTTGTTCTTATTGTGTGAACTTTTGTTCATTATCCTTCGAAATCTGTCTGGTTTTGTACCTTCCGATCGTGAATAGTTCCCGCTAACCCATCCAGACCCTTTTCTAAACCGGCCTTCGTTTACCGGTGATTCTTCTCCGGTCCGGTTTACTCGTACACTCAAGAAATGGACCCATTTTATCTCTTTTGGAAACAGCATTGTGTCTTTGAGTTACAACTTCTTTTACACGCTTCTAGTGAGAATAAACACTGCACATTGGATTACCAACTTATACTGGCTGCAGCCACAAGGGCTTGAAATGATGTTTACAATGTTTCATGGTGCTCACCCCGCAAACTGAATCCACTTTCGGTCTTATCCTTGTTTGGACTCATCAAGTAGAGACAATCTGGATGAGGTATCTAACTGATAACCCTTCCCGTTTTGTGTCCATCTGCACTAACCGGGTGTAAGGCAGATCACAACTCAATTACTCATAATTGCTTCCGTCATGAGTGATGCTCATAGAACTGGTGACCGAACTTATAGGCTCTTTGATTCCTAATGCGAGGAGGTTGCCCTCTTCAGATCATCTCTACGTGATGAATTCAGACAGAGACAAAGCCGGTCGTAGAGTGTCGTCTTGAAGATGAACATTAAAAACTATCATAAGTGATCCCTCTTGTGGCTTCCCGAAATGACAGATCATTCTCCTCCATAAATTCCTTATTCAGAATAAGAATAAGTTGACGAACGTGCTCTACAGAAATTCTTTATTAACACGCCATAATACACGTGCTGATCTTCTTTCGTCCTGATCGGTCTGCATGTTTTCAGCAAAACCGGTACGAACTGTGTGGTAACGATTGTCCTTCTAGAGATGCTCTCTTAGCAGTGGGTATTCGACTGGGCAGCATTGTAGTGGATCTGAACACTATTTACAGCGCAGGTACGGACACGAATCAAAACTGTGCTGAAAATAAAGGGAACTGACTCACAGTAGTTTGTGAAAGTGCATTGGTTCAGAGAACGACCACACTGAATGGAGGTATTTCCAGTGGATTCGGTCCGTCTTGCTGCTCCAAAGGGATTCAGAATCCATAGCAGAGATAGTTAAATCCAGAAATTCACTGAAATGGATATTCGATTCCGTTAGCATTTGACTCCTTAAGAAACCGCACAAAAGACGGAACGAAGACAGAACGCACGGTTCGCGACCTTCGAGAAGAAGAGTATTTTTGATTCACATGGTTTAAACTCTAGGTGTACATGCAAACTTGGGAAAGTTAAGGAATGTGAAAAACGATGATAATTATGAAATACAAAATGCCGTACGAACGATATAGTTCCAACTCCCTGAGCACATGTAGATGCAGCTGACCTCTCCCATACCCTTTTTACCCTATGCAACATTCGTTTGTGGTTCTGCACTGTAGTCCGATTTTGCACGTAATCTTCCCGGCTCAACTGTTTGCGCGAGTCCACTTCACGTTTCCAACATTCAGTATATTATTTCATCCCTGTTTTATTAAATAATTCATAAGCAGCTGTATTGTGAAACTTAGGTCGCCTCGAGTTATTTTGAAACAAGCCATCTACTGTCTTCTCATCTTCAAATGTTGAAAAAAGCGAGTAGTTGAACGTAAGACTAGGACATTTCACTTGCTCCTTATCCGGTTACTACAGCATAAATAAACATGCATTGTCTTCCGTGGGGCGGGGGTGTTTCTTCAATGGAAATGTTGTCGGGTAGGAGACACTTCCCGTAAAATGTATTTAGTATGAGTGGAATCGTATGATTACGTGCAAACCAGGTTATCTCCAGGCTTCTCAGATCAAAATAAGATCACAATAACGGCGAATCGAAATCAGCTTCTTTCGGTTGACAGGACAGGTTTATCATTGCTGTTTTATTTAGACGCAGGACCGAGTTGTGAATGGTATACGATAAAAATGATGGTGTTTTGTAAGAATGCCGTTCAATCAGTTCCAGGTTTGAAAAGCTCAGAAAATTGTCAAGCGTAGTTCCTTAGTTTATGTTCCCACCGAAGGTTGTTTAGTTCATATTGAAACTCCGTTAGGTTAGTCAATAATTCCAGGTATTCAGATTCCGAAGCGGAATCTCCAGCAACTCGAGTATACTCTCGTTTGCGAAACATTGTCTGTAGTGCATTGTTTGTATGTCCCACTGCTGAATGAACCTCAAACCAGTCTCATTAGTCGGCTGTACTTATGGTTTACACCCGCTAAAACGAAGTATGAGAATTGTTTAAACACCGATTTTGATGCTTTAGTGATTCGTCCCGTAGTCAAAGTAACCAAACTAGGTTTGATCAACCATGATTGTTGTACGGTTCCTTCATGGGGAGCGGCCCATTTTAATCGTTCCCTGTGTAGTCCTAGGAGGTTTTGTTGAGCGTATTTGAGGAAATCGATGCAAAATTTCGCCAGAACGTTTTTTACACGAAAGTCTTCTTTGGAAATTTCCTGTCGTGGGGCAGCATTTTGGCTTGTTTATACCAGAGGGATAACAACCAAAAATAACTTTTTTAGTTGAAAATCGCTATTGTTGTGCACATCGTGATGTGAGTGTGTATTACTGTCGACCATCGGCAGATGTGTTGAAGCGGCATAGAGATATGAAACAATACAGATCTGATTTTACGTGGAGGGCTTTCAGGGCCAGATCTCCGTAGATCATGAACACTGATATATAATAGTGAACGTGAAAATCCAGGCCAAATTATAGTGAGATGTACACTGGAATAAATTGTAGCGAAATGACTTGTGATGGTTTGTCAGACTAAAAATAATGGGGACAACCATTTGTTTTTTTAATCAGTTCTTTCGTCAACTTGTCGCAGGTACCACGCAGTTCGGGTTGCACTGCGATTTTAGATTGTGGACCGTGTTTACTTCGTCCTTGTGTTCAGTTTCTTACAGACGTTTTGTGGTGGCATTACAAGTTGATTTGTTTGTAGATGCAATCATCCATTTGTGGCTATGCTCACTGATGCATGGTTGCTTTGACATACCATGTATGCATCTTCTTTTACAGGTAGTGATAAAACCGTTGAACTTGATTGACAACTAACTTTCCTGGGTGTCATACGGACTGGAGAAGGGACTAAGTCGCATTCTGGAAGTGTGCACCTCAAATCACCTGGTCTGATCAGTATCTCCGTTTCAGGAATGCACTGTGTTTAATACATTGTGCCTGTTAGTTTCATCTGACAGAATAGAACAATATTACCAACTTGTTTGTGACGCCGTTAGATAATGGTTATCGTACATACTCTCTTGATAAATACGTCAAGCTCATTAATCAGGAACCTGCCATCGTAGTGATATCACGTAAAATGCCTCTTCCGGTCTACTTTCCGAAGAGACTGTATTCCAACTCTTACTAGACAAACTCAACTCTGTTAAACTTCCGGACAACGCCGTAACAGTCAGTTCTACGAGAGGACAGCATTGATGTCATCGTCACTATGGACGTACCTCATGACAAACTCCATTGTGAGTTGTGACTATATCCACACATACGAAGACGGTCGTTTGTTGTATTTCTAGGCAAGAACCAATGAACACGTCCTCGAGTGAACGATTATCTCTTCAAACGGAACTTCTGGCAGTGCATGAAGTGGACATGCCGCTCGTTGGCTAATAATCATCAATAATCAGACGGCTGGTTTATTATCTAACTCGGTCACTCACATTCCTAGTCAGAGCTGGAGTAATGTTCCTCCTCCATCTTAATCATCTACAACATAACCATTTTCATCTTTATTTGAATCAATTAAGTGTAGTGCCTACATCCATTAGCTGCTCACTTTCGTACTGCCATTGATGCTGTGATTGTCATTCATCTGAACAAATTCCGCAATACGTTCTTGTTTATCTATGCCCATACATTCGGAAGTACCAATCCAGTCACTGGCTAAGTTGTTATTCTCTGTTAGTAAGTATGTCGTGTTGGAGGTAGTTGTGCCGGGTCTGGTGAACAGACGTGGGTCACTCACGAGGTCGAATGGAAAATGGTGCCCAAGTGGATATTGAGATTTTGTCGAAGGTCACATAGACAGTCGGCACCATAAAACAAACAACAACAGCAATTTGCTGTACCCACTTCGGTTGAAAGGGTCATCAGGCACTGTACGCACGTAGTACTGTAGTGAGTTTTAGCTCGGATACCATCATCTGATACGTGCCGTCTGTCCACTACAATTCTTCCTGTTCATTCGTATATTGTCCTATATGCCTGTCCACTTGCAGTTACATTGGTAACTTGTACATTAGAAGAGCGAACGGATAGTTTTAAAAAACATGCTCGAACAGGTGTTGTTAACTATGTCCTAACAGATAACAACACTGTATTGGCTGAATCAAAATCTGACACTCCCAACTACGAAACATTTCATGGCGATAAAGTATGCGGTACTACGTCGTTCGCCGTCTTGTCACTTTGTCAAAATTCCGAACTATCACCATTTACAGAATCCAACCGGCGCTACGGGTACAAACGTTGTTGTAGCAGCCCGTGGTGTTGCCATGGTGTTGATGACGTAATACATAGTGTGACTGTATGTGTTCATTTCTGTTTGTCTGTCACATAACCTGCATGTTTTATGTTTACGACTGATGAGGGTAAACGAAATCTTAGTATATCTCATCCTTTCTTTTCTGCATTGATGAAGAATCTATATAAACCAACATGCTTAGTCGTTTGCGTGGTGGACTTGTGAACGCATCTCTTCTCAAACTGTTTTTTTTTACAGCATTCATGTGCATTGCTTTCAACTGACTTTCTTGTTAACGTTCGCTAATTGTCTGTAATCAGTGGTTTCACGTATGCCATCGACCGCACTAAAAAAACGTTCGTACTCCTAACAATTTATTCACCTGGCGTGTTAATAAACGGGAACTGCATTTTTCAAACTTCCGGATCTGGTTCGATTATATTGTACAGCCTGTCGTTCAATTTTAGCGATTTGTCGCTGTAGGTCTGTCGTCAGCTAGCTACTAGGGTCTCGTTCTGCGCCTGTTACCTAAATGTTTTTCGTCTATTTTTGCTTTACTTGGCCATTTATTAACGACTGAAGATGGTTTTTACCTCAAGGTTAACCGCACGATGAACGAGGCTGTTTTTGTTACATTTTCTTGCATTATACTGGTTGTGACTAGTTTATACGTTCCATGTTACACGTTTTATTTTGAATGACGGGTGGAGCATCCGATATTCTTCTCCAGTTTGTCAAGAGCTCTCAATGCTTCATTGATTAGAAGACGATTGCCTGCCTAAAATCGATTCGGAGTTCAACCGAACGATTGAGTGCAATTTACATCGACCGACTTTCGTGAACATAGTCTGATTATGAGTCAAGTACAAACCGTCAAATATTTGACCAGCATGGCGCATGCAAACGCGTCTGATTACAGTAATTTAGTTGGTGCTTTTCGTGCGTACGTATGCCCGTTCATTGCCTTGTTTGGCCTGTTGGGGAATTTATTCATTGTGATTGTGTTTTCACGAGAACAACCGAGAACACGTTTCTCTATCTATGCCATATCACTAGCTATTTCTAATGCTATAACACTGGTTTCCAACACATTACTGGACGATTTTCTCGGTCGTGGACTATACTACGCTACTAATGGCGAACATCACTATAAACTGGATGCCACTTCGGAGTTCGGATGCAAGTTTGTGGAATATTTGTCTAATGTTATGTTTTTTATCACATCGTACATTATTGTAATTTTCTCTCTTGATCGTCTACTGACGATTCACCGGCCCATCCAATTTTATTCGATACATCACAAGAAGTGGGCTGTAGGTGCATGTCTGCTAGTGTATCTAATAGGCTTTGTCAGCAATACACCATTAATCTTTATACAAACTCTGGTGATTGATCCAGCAAGTCGTACAAATTTCACGTGTCGTATGTTGGAGGATCACCCTGTGGCCAAATTTAGTATCACATACGAAGTCGTTTGTACATACACGATTCCTTTCTGTTTAGTAATGATCTTGAACTCGTCGATCTGTTTCCGGTTGTGGCAGTTGAGACACGAACGTCGACGCTTGCTGCCCGCGGATCGAGTGAGTAATCAACTAGAGATGAGTCGTGTGATGGGACATCTGGCATTGAGTACTGTTTTCCTTTTGTTATACATGCCCGTTGTTGGTCTGGTTCTCATTCGTCTCCATCTCACTCTAACACATGCCGATCGATACACTTCTTACACTCTACATGTGATCGATCTGTCCCGGTTATTCTCATCTATCAAAGACATTACTTACGCTGTCAATTTCCCACTTTATTTTGCTTTTTTGTGTAATTTTCGGCGCCGTTTCTTAAATATGTTCTGTCCATGTTGTACAACAGAGGTTGTCGCTCGATCTGCAAGCAGCAAGTCTCATGGTTCACGTAGAACAGAAAAGACAACCACAAACACAGGTTTGATATAACACAGTTTTGTTGGAGATTTTTTCTTTTGAATTGTTCCTAATTGCCTAGCGTTCGATGTGGCTTTTGTGCACTGTTTATTCAGAGATTAATGTCAACCTGTGATCCATTGAGTCGTTGTTAACTGTACGTATTACCTGTGTATTCATATATTGTACACTGTGTTTGATACATTCCGGTTTCTCAATACACTACGTTACAGCACATCAGTGGTTTGTGGCTTTGAACTGTTGGCTGTTTTCTGTTTAAACGTTAACACGGGTTGAATCAACTATCCTCATTTGTTCGGTTATGTTAACGTGTTGTTGAAGGTACCAAGGAAGGTCTATCTTCCAAAAAGGTCGCACTTATCGTCCGGAATTCCTCGCTCTGGTGATTCATTCACCTGAATGAAGTGAAAACCAACAAACCTCGTGTTTGTTACCAAGTCTATCGATGCAGTTTACATCCATATTTCTCTCATTTACTGTCATCTTCCCGCCCCCCTCAATTCTTCACGACATTCCAAATGGTTAGCGAAATTGGCCAATGTTTCTCTCGATCTTCTGATCAAAACATTTTTAAGTCTGTTGGATTGGATAGCGATCTAATTTGATTAGTCTTATGGCGTAAACTACTGCACTCGCTCAATAGAGTTCAAAATCTAGCTTGCATTCAATCGATCTTTTTGAACATACCGACTTTTCTCATGCGGTACGGAGATGTATTGTCATTTTATGATGCAAAATTCTCCTTGCCGCCTTCGGTCGGCAACAAGTTTTATTTTGAACTTCGATGACGCTCTTCGCTGTTTTGACACAGAAGCGAGTTTTTCGTTTGTTCGTGATACTCTTCGGGTGTATGATGAGCCAGCATCATCTTACACAACGGGTTGATTTAAATGCATGGTGTTCTTTTCATTGTTTTTACGTTAAACTGCACTCAGTTTCTCACAGCAGTTATATTTTAACAATTTTTTCAGACGTCATCTTTCAGAACAAGCTGCAACACTAACCAGTCAAGGTAGGGATTTGAACTTCAGACACGCTCTCGTGAGACAACCATGTTGACCACTGCTCCGTTTGCCTCTCTTTGTTCGTTTGGCTTTTCTTGTTTCTCCTCTGTCCAGCTTATTCAGCTTACTGCTCGGTAGACAATTTCACAGTGTATGTCCAAGTCGACATTTTGGAAATGACGTGTGACCTAGAGATTCCACATCTTTTTGCTTTGTCGTTTGTTTTCCGTTGTACATTACTAATGAAAGTCCAGTACCAACCCAACCTGTGTTATGTTGGTCCACTTGTAGAAGAACTAAAGTTTATTGTTCTCACTGACCGTCTGTCCTCTTAGTTGAACGTCGATCATAGGTAATCACGTTTCTGAGAGCAATCGCAATTATCAAACCCTTGATAACGTACACTTCGTTCCCCCAGACTCCATCCATTTACCTTAAGCCGTCCCAAACTCCGGTGGTCTGCAAAACCAGCTGTTCGCTTGTACTCACCATCGTCCACAGTTCGACACTGGTTTGCGTTAGCGAAGAGCATCCGGATGCAAATGGCTCGTTCCTCTAGCACTTTCCGATTAAGTGACCGAGTTTTAAGCTTGATGAAGTGCGTTTCTAAGGAAAAGCTGGGATTGAGACATAACTTGAACGCACGTTCGCCCACTCCAGGCGCGCATCTTGGTCGAGTGCTAGGTGAGATGCGATGCAAGAGAGTGGTAATCGAGTCCGCACGAGAACCGGATCATTCTGTTGATTGCACATGTTTGGAGGGGGGGTTAGGTATTTAGAGTAGATTTTAAGTGCGCGACTGGACGTCGAACCATATTATGTGTGAAACGTGGAAGCGAGAGTAAACGATCCATAAAGTGCTTCGTTTTGTCTCCAGATGTACACAAGTATAGAATTTGGTACCTGAAGCTATAGACAGCACAAATTGAACAGTACGCTTGAATTTGCAGTTTTGCGGAACTGATGGCGAACAGTTGTCACGTCTGAAGTTCGTCGGAGGTAAACCTGTATTCGTTGTGGTGATCTCGAGCGGAACAGGGGAATCTAGTTTCTATACTGATTACGAGACGACGGCTTATTGACGTCCCTAAACAGTCGGATGCAGGAACTTCAAACACTGATCCTTGAAAACAATCTGGAGCATTGTTCTTTTAAAGTTATTTTAATTACGTTTTTTAAGCATATCTACTGTGGAAAAACTGTATTGTTAAAACTCATCCGCTAAAGTTTCCCTTCCTTTTGGTTAATAAACAGCCTGATTATGACAAATAAAACAGCGGAATGTATTTTGATCACTCCTCACTTTTTTTCATCGATATTGAAGTTTGTTATTCATATTGATGGACATAGTAGCCAGGGTTGATGGTTTTGGTGTTCGGTTGTTCATGAACCCTGACATTTGGATTCCAAGCGTATCACCACCAGGCGAGATGAAATTATCGGTGTACTTGTAGATTCAAGCGTACGGTTTGAAATTGAAAACTGTACACTTGAATCTTCAGATGTTGGATATGTCATTCTTTACTGGCTGGACGTTTGCAAATTTAGCGAACGACTAAATGATATTTGGAACAATGTGAAGCATTGGTTTCCCGTGACGAAGTTACATGGTGAACTTAGAAACGCTGTGTTCCACAATTTGTACATTGCCAGATTTCACTGCCTCTTTACAGATGCTTTCCAAGTACAAACAGCCGACAGAAAAAATTGGCAACGTTGAATACACTGAACTGCATGCAAAGAAATATCCACTTGACCGTCGAAGAGAAGCATAGCCACACTTTATCGTTTGTTAATATTCGCATTGTTAGAAGATATGTTACATTAATGCGAAAGTCGATATTCCATGAAGCATGCGCACCGATCGGTGCTCGCTTTTCAACTGTTCCGTAAGAATCAGCGAGGCGTATGTTTGATCACAGTTTTGTTTATTCTTTTGAATTACATACGCGAAATGAAGTGTAGACAAAGAAACGGCAAATTAGCTGAAAGTGAAGACGACGTTTATTTGTCAGCCAGCTTCACCAAACAGATCGTATCCTTTCAACTCCGAGAAAAGATCCGGTCAACACACTTGCCAAGTCAAACAATGTTTATGAATTTACCTATACCTGTGGTTTGCTGTACGTTGGCCACACAGTGAGAGCACTCTGTACTCGAATCTCGGGGCATCTATCCAGATGGCTTCTACATGCCAAAAGTAGGACAACGAAGGGTGCAATCACGAAGCGTTTCCAAAATTACGCTCATCCAGCAGATCCGGGTAAAGCACTCTGTGTTACCTGTAAAACGTTGAATAAGTACGTTTTGGCGTTTTCCGAAGCGTTTCCAATACACTATATTCAGAAACAGATAGAAGTTAACCTATCACTACCCTGATAATATGTTACACGGTTTGAATATTCTTTCTATTCTAAATTATCATTCTCTCCATTCTTTGCCATGTGACTCATGCACACTGACTACCTGTATGCGTTGTTCTCTAGAAATTGTTTAATTAATCAATGCATGAAGCTTTAACCGAATATCACCACATGTTTTATCATTACTCATTCTTATTTTTGATCCGTCTGTTGAATCGAATGATGTTTGATCACTCCAAAAGTTTGTCGTAGACGCTCACATATTTATTTGTTTAACCTTCATTTCTCGTATGTAATTACAGAAAGCGAACGAAATGATGCTTAAGCAAGTATCTTGCGTGACGACTTTGGCGTTTATCAAACTGATTCGGAGACAACGTTGTTTAAAATGTGGTTTAGCCTGGACACTATTCAAGCGGTTTAACAGCGTTTACTCTACCAACATGCAGACAACCGAACCGAATAAGCCGTGCTCGTGGACAGTAGCTATCGTTCTTGATTCATTAGGAAGTTCAGTTAAACAGTTCAGGAGGAAGCGGTAAAATGGAATGTTTTGAAAAGGGTAGCGGCCAAGTGTTCCATTTAAAAGGGATTGTTTTAACATACTGATTGAGAACCGACTTCACCCAGTCGTCAGTACCATCACTATTGACACTGTCTGCGTTGCAGTCGTCAACCTGACAGGACGATAACAAATTTACGTCTTCTAGATGTTGAAACTGTTGCCACCAGGAAACACATTTATGCCATGCATTCGAAAAGATCTGTTTGACATTGTGTCATCGCTTTGGTGGTGCTAGAAGCTGTGCTGTTTTGCACTGTACTGTATGGTTTGTATTTTGCTTGATAAATATCACAATCTGTAATAAACACCTGTAACGGTACGGTGGAATCTGTTATAGCATAATTTTTTATGACATGGCGTTTATGGTCTCACTTTCCAAATTGCCAACAGTGAGCGAACCACCCCAATTTTATCGGTATCTGTCGACTACTACCATAAGTGAACGGGGTTCGAATTATAAACACTCAAAAATTAGATGGAATTGCAACCATGACAACCGAAAGTATGTAACAACTATCGTACAGTTGAATACTCACTTTGACAATGCACAACCGTAAAGATTCTCGTGTTAAAAATAAACTGAACATCACTCAATTCATCACAGTTTTGCAACCTTATAGACATACCAATCAGCCACTTCGAAAAACAGTACTATAATCTAATTTCGCTTCCGTGAAACCTCATTGGTAATGCATATGCTTGCCACTGCAAGGATTTGAAATCCGGTCATGCTTTCAAGAGACAGCCGTGTTGACCACTGCAGTACTGACCTCACAAAATGTGCAACCGAATTATCGCACTTGAGCATTCAGCTACATTCGTTTATGAGTAATGCTAACATAGCTCGTTCACCTCGACAGATAGCAGGCACGCTAACTGTCATGTTACCCGTAGCCACTGAACTTACAGAAATCAATGAAATTGCTGAGCTGTATTTTGATTACTTACTATTAAATTAGTATTAATCAGAAATCTCGTGTTATGTATCAGTAATCTCGTTTTAAAGCTGGAAAACCACAAGCGGTAACCACGTGCTTGTTACGAC
>LUCH01004910.1:4043-44999 GCA_013368495.1 Paragonimus heterotremus
TGCTGTGTTTGACCATCGTTGTCTCTGCTAGTTGGCCCATAAGTGAAGTGATCGCGTGAGCGACATGGCAGTTCACCGGCGCGTATTCCAGAACGCTCGTGATGCACGATCAATTGGTCAACTACTTACGATGCATAGCTTGTGATCGTTAGGTCAGGTACTTCGTATGCCAGCTGATCGTTTACCGTACCAGGCATTGTATACTGAGGCCACCAACAATTGGGTGAAACCGCGTGGTGGTCAACCAATGAGGTGGCCACAGAATATGAAGACCCTGACTGCTCCGTTGAACAAAGTGGGTAGGTGTCGTCTGTCTGGATGAGGTCCTCGTGATCCCTCAAACCGCTGGTTAGAAATGCTATCCGAGATGGCGGAGTGTCGCAGTCGATGGCATACCTGTATCCATACCATTTCTAGTTCTTCCACTTAGTGTCCTCTTAATAATTTTCATGCTTCTCAGTAACGTTTTCTTCTATGATATTCCACGTCACTGTTGAGGTGATCGGCGGCCAGAGCCACAGTACCTTTTGGTCAGGCTCATGGCTTTTATGATGGTAATGATGATGAGGATGATCGGTTGTCAAAATCAGGAGAACCTTGCAGAATAGGACCATCGGAAATGACAACTGACCGCACAATCTCTTTCATTCATGGTGAATGATTTTGCGCAGCCGCGACTCTCTTAGAGTAAGACGATCAAGCTGGACATTCAGACCATTAACATGTAAGAGGATGTCCGAATGTTTAGTTTCTCTTACACGATCGAATAGGGTGCTGCAAACCCTCGAAAAGAAACACTGGACTCACAACATAATAGGGTTGCGCTCGACAGAATTCGAAGTTTCTCCTAGAGACAAAGAAAACGGGAAACGTTAATCCATAGATTAACACGACCGTTCCCGTGACCTGTTCCCAAGTCAAATCGAAAGACGAATGCAAGATGCCACTTTATCCTTCTTTAAAACGTGATTAACGGAGAAAAATATGGGATATTTGTATGGTGCATGGTGACCTATGAGTATTTTTGATTTAGAAAACTGAAGGACGGTCATTAAAAGCAGTAGTCATGTTCGTTAAGCCATCAATGAGCATAATAAAATAATGGCCGAACAGATAAAAAGGACAGCGAAAGTTACCTATGGAGTGTTCTGGGAATATTCATCCATTCTGATTGCACAGATTCGTTCTATTGGGGAATGGGGTGATTTTTTGCGGAAAACAATAGGGTTTCCTGTTAATGGGCTTGACAATAGCCGTTCTGGATTGCAGGCAAACGTTTGCCTGCTGGAACATATGCGGGTTTGACAAATAAACAGCCTTTCTGGTCTGTGCCGACAGACTAACTGCAGTACCAGGTCTGGCGGCATATAGACGACTAGTTACTTGAGCAAGTTCCGCTTTGCCTTAGAGCTGAGAGCAATCCACGTTCTAGCTTGGCCACGAAGGTTGGCTTCATCTTCACTACAGACTCTGAGAAGGAGCTACTGATCCGCCGCATTATCTAAGGGATGTAAGTAAAGGACAATGCTAGGATAGTAAAGACGCGTTTCGAAAGCAACATACATCCAGTTCCAGATTTAAGAGGGTGTTCACCAGAGAAGCTTGCTGACCTGTTTGTCGAGCAGTGGAGAAGTTAACAGCGTCAATGTGTACCAGCTGTCTTGGCCTGAAGAGAGGAGGATTAAGAGCGGAAAGGGCAAGGATGGGAAATGAGTAGACTGATACGGCACGACGATGATACCTTATGGTATGACCAGATTGGTTGGGATATGGAAAGAAGCTATGCTGAGGGACTCCACCCAGAGCCTCTGACTCGAACGATCGACCTGCAGAGCAACAAGAGATAGAGCGTTCTTGGGGGACTTCATCCGAAACTAACCACTTAACAGCTTGATACACTGCAGTGAGGCTTACCTAACCTGAGGGCGCAGCTAATGAGACAACGTAGTCTGATTCTAATCACAGCTGCGCACAGTGGATTTATTTGAAGCTATTTCAGACTATTGAATGACATCGAAGGTCTCTGACCATATTGCGTAATACCCTAGCGGTCACTGACAGCCATTAGAGGATCAGATTACACTTTGGGTGACTGGATTTTCTAATCTTTCCTTTTGATCGGAAGACAGCAATGCCGTAACTACAAAAATGATTGTTTTGATACCACTAGATCGCTCCTCACCACCCGTGCATTCCCACGCGGTCAGTAGTGTGATGCACAACCTTATGAGTTCAACTGCTGTTTACCTGACTACTCCCAATTGAGTAGTCTGACATGGCTGTGCTGGGAAGGACCGACCTCCTAGTCAGCATATTATTCCAGAAGGACGTAGTACACAGACCTGATCAGTACTTCGAAGTAGCAGAACAGCTCAGGACTGTTCCGTTGAGCCAAAAGGATAAATGACGCTATAACGAACAGACGTGAGAAGTAACAGGGAGTGCAGACAAGATAACGCCTGGTGGGAAGGCTTTAATCAATCAGAAAACGAGACATGTGATCTTTAGCGTAACGAACAGAAAAAGTAGATTAGGATAATATGTGGTAGGATCAGTGTGATAGGGAAGAGGACAATATGATGTAGAGATAATATATGACCTTCTCCCCTGCCATGAAAAAAACTAACTAACGTAAATTGGGAGTATTAGGGGTTAACTGTCCAACGTATGAAATAGGTTATCTTAGGGCATAGATAATGGTAAAACTGTGAAGCGCGGTTACGCCTCGCGATTTCGAAGTAAGTAAGGTCTAACTCTTTGTTAGTGGAAGAGAAGATTTTCAACGTTTGTTTCTGGTATACTAGTAGTTTCTGTCGTGTCGGATATAGTGCAGGATGTGTCAACAGTAGGAGAGTTTGAAGTAGGGTCTGACGAAATCGGTTGTTTCGGTTGAGTTGTGTTTTTAATGGGAGCCAGTTGTCGGAGGGATACAGTTTCCTCACGACCATCTGGAAATCGAATGTAGGCGTATTCGGGGTTACTCTCTAACAGTTCAACTTCTTCTACTAAGGGATCGTACTTGGATGTTCGGACATTCTTCCGATAACGTACTGGTCCGGGCGTAATGGGCCACTGAGGCAGACTGGTTCCTGCGGGCGATTTCCGATTATGACGAAAAATGCGTTCTTGAGTAGTAGTGTTGGTGGTAGTACACAGCAACGACCTGATGTCGTGCAGCGCGTCCGGAAGCACGTACTCCCACTGGTCAAAATTCAGTGCTTTGGAACGCAGGCAGAGAGAAACAGTTTTCCATATAGTGCCATTGAGCCTTTCAACTTGACCATTGCCTTGTGGGTTGTAACTCATAGTCCTGCTAGTGGCCACATCCCGGTCGTGAAGGAATTGTCTGAACTACTGCGACATAAATGTAGATCCTCGATCGGAATGAACGAATGAGGGCATTCCAAACATCGAAAAGAGGTCGGTTAAACTGGTGATGACAGTGAATGCGGACATATCTGGGCATGGAAAAGCGAATGGGAAGCGGGAGAATTCGTCAATAACAGTCAGTATGTAGTGATTGCGAGTGGAAGAGGGAATTGGTCCTTTGAAATCGATATTAAGACGTTCAAAGGGCTGCGTTGCTTTAATTAAAGGACTATTTGAAGGATTGTAGGATTTCGGTTTTAGCTGGGAACAAATGGAACATTGTTGAATAACAGACTTGACATTTAGATGAGACTCATCTGTGAAAAGTTAGGGCTTCGGCTGGATTCGAACCAGCGACAGAAACACCATGCCCGAACGCGACAAACGCTCTACCAGCTGAGCTACGAAACCATGCCAGGAGCTCGGAAATTTCACACGTAGCTCAGCTGGTAGAGCGCTTTCCGCGTTTGAGCATGGTGTTTCTGTCAGTGGTTCGAATCCAGTCAAAGCCCTGACTTTGCAGTTGGGTCTCATCTAAATTCATAAATCCGCCAAACTATTTATTAGTGAGACTTGACATTGTCTAGGGAAAAAGGCAAATTCTTTGTTCGAACAAAATGAGACAAACAAATAATTTCGGGGTGGCAAAGAGAATCATGGAGCTTTTTAATATAGTCGATAGAAAAATTTGATAGACAAAGTGCTTGAGATAAAGTGTCGGCCGCAGAATTATCTGAACCAGAGCGATAAAGAATATCATAAGAAAATTGAGATAGTTCGATCCGCCAGGGTTGAATTTTGTCATTTTTGATCTTACTAGCAATTTTCATATCATACATAAAAGCAACAGAACGGTGATCGGTTAGCAGCTTGAAATGTGTTCCAATAAGGTCATGTTGTCATTTCCGTATAGCTTCACTAATTGCATAAGCTTCCTTTTCGACAGCGAACTGGTTTCGTTCAGTTGCAGAGAGAGTACGTGAGGAAAAGGCTACGGGGCGGCCACTCTGATTTAGTGTCGCGGAGGTTGCTATACCTGAGGCATCAGTTTCACTGACAAAGGGTGCATCTCTGGCAATGGAAAAGAGTGAAGCTTGAATTAGTTAGAATTTAAGGGATTCGTAGACGGAAAGTACATCGTTGGGTAATGGAAAGCTTTTGTTGATAATCAATGGATGGATTTTATGTGAAAAATGGGAAAACCACTGCGAATAGTATGAGAACATCCCAACCATTCTTCGCTGTGCTTTGAAGTTTCTAGGTGCAGTCGGCTTGATTAGCACATCGAATCGATCGGGATCTGGTCTCACGGATCCCTTGGATATTTCATAACTCAACAGACGACTTTCTTTGGTAGCGAAAACACTTGTTTCGGTTTAGTGTTAGTCCGTATTTATTGGCCACTTGCAGAAAACGATTGAGATTTGTCTCGTGATCGTTCGCATCTTTTCCGCGTACGGTAATACTGTCGACGTAGACAAAAGTTCCCTTGAGCGTTTCTCGACGTATCAGCTCGTCTGTCGCTCGCTGGAAGCATGCAATACCATTGGTCACCTCAAAAGGTATGCGACGGAGTTGGTATAGGCTATTGCACGCTTGAAAAGCGTTATATTGCCTTTCGCTTTCGTTGATGGGTATTTGGTGATAAGCTCTCTGGAGGTCCAGCGTACTGAAAACAATGAATTGTGAAATTTTCTCTACCATGTCGTCGATACGAGGGAGGGGATAGGCGTCCAGGTAGGTGAACCGATTAATAGTTTGACTATAATCGTAGACCATGCGACGTTTATGGCGATCGTTTGTAGTGGCTAATACTTGAGCACGCCACGGTGATCGCGAAGGTTCGATGATGCCGTCTTGTAACAATCTTTCGATCTCAGTCTGAATGAAAACCTCATCACGGTGACTATGTCGTCTCGACTTAGTACGGATTGGACGGCAAGAGGGATCGAGCTGATTGAAGAAGGAGGGAGCTGAAAGAGTAGCGTCAGCCGGGCCATACAGTGAAAATGAGGGTTGAACATCCTGAAAGGATATTTCCACAGATTTTTGTCGCGGTAGGAAGTCATGTCCTAATAGGATACACAGAGTGGGGAGGATGGACAGTTTAACATCTCTATAAGGTGTACCTTTGTGAAATAATGAAACAAGACAGTGACCTTTGGTGTTACTGGTTGTTTGTGTGGTAGCCAGAACGATTTGGCTACTTGATGGTAATTTTTTCCATTGATTTCGGAGTACGACCGCTTTCGAAACATAGCTTTCTGAACTCCCTGTGTCAACCAGCGTTTGTAGAGTTATCTCATTGATTACCATTTCAGTGATGGCTTTGGCAAGGCTAGTTGGGGCTGCAACAGTGACGATAGAGGAGGTAAGGAATGAAGAAACAAACGCCGTGTGTTTCGAATGAGTAGCAGAACGACAAACCTTTTGGTAGTGACCGCGTTTCCTACATAATTTACAGACTGAATCTCTAGCTGGACATTTGTGACGAGGGTGTCGATCATACCCACAGAAGAAGCAGTTAGTTCGGGCTGCAGTTAATGTAGTCTTGTATTGATTGTTAGGCTTCTCGACACTATTTGGTGAGGCTGAGATGCTCAGACGAATGCGATTGTTGCTGAACCAGGTCTAAAGCCTGCGCTTGATCGTAAGCGTTTTTTACGTCTAAAGTTTTGTGTTCAAGCAATCGTTGGCGAATCGAGTTGGATAAGAGTCCACTTATGAAGGCATTGCGGATAGCATCCTCTTGATTTTGCTCCGCGCTGACAGCTTTGAAATTGCATTACTTGACAACATTCCGGAGTTTTTGTGTGAACTGATCGAGAGTTTCGTTGGAAGCTTGTTTACAACTTTTTAAAAAGTGGCCTGCAGAAATTTCATTCTTTTGTTGTCTGTAGAGGAAGTGAAGTGTAGTGATAGCAGCGGGGACAAGAAGTGTATAGGCGTTTTCAGCTTGCCAGGTTTATGAGGAGCAGTCAATTCAAGAAAATTTGTGGAACTATGTAACCAATGTTCCTATACGTCACCGCTATCTTGCGGAGTTTGGGTCGGCATCAAATCGGTCCGGTCGTAGCAGACGATCCATTATATCTGGTTGATTAAATTGTAACATGTTATGACCCCACTTGATAGAGAAAAGACAAGAGCAAACGCAAGACCGCGAGCAGTATCTTTATCACGAACGAACGCAACGATATTGCAAAACGGTGCGAAAGTCAGAGCTCAAATATCGGAACGCAAATCTCGCAGCTTAGAACTCCCCAACAAATAAGGTAAAAGACGGCCTTCAAACGAGCTTTATTTGCTGCTCAGCCCGAAGGCAGAATAGCGGTTTACAGCAACTGTATTTATAGGTTTGGGGTGGCCTTGGATTTAGGTCGCCGAATGGACCAATCGGGGGCGAGCGCAACTTCTCGGACGTTCCAGAATTCTGGCGGGCGTTCAACTTCCCGGAAAATGGAGAAATCCATTTTCCATGCATATGGGGCTAATTTTTGGGAAAATGTACCTTTTCCCAACGTAGCGAATAGACTTGTGAGAAGTAACTGAGATCGCAGAGAAGGTAACGCCTGACAGGAAGGCTTTAATCAATCAACGAGACATGTGATGTTTAGCTTAACGAACAGAAAAGGTAGATTAGGATAATATGTGGTCGGGTCAGTATGATAGGAAAGAGGACAGTATGATGTAGAAATAGTATATGACGGCTTTCAATCGTTCACCTAGGTTCAATGCCCCGGGCTAACGTTGATTCCCACAATGGCCCTGAAAGTCATTATTGTAACCGCAAAAGAGACTGTAACTATAAACCAACTTTCCACAGCGAAAAATCGCATTGACAGCAAAACGCTCGGGATTTCTAACCCCCTAAAAACATTAACCTCCAGCCAAAAGGCAAAAAACAAAAGAAAAACGAATCTACTCGCTCTGTGAAAATTACTGTGCAATGGCGCTTTATTTATTAGTTAAAAATGACCTTGATGGAAACATGGAACTTCCATTGTCTTCTAAATGCGGTCTAAGCAGTGTGGTTGGTTGATTCGCATCTAAATCAACATAAAGAGCTTTTGCAGTACTGTCTCAAATTTGACTTCCGATTTCAGATCTGCGGTTAGGATTTTCTCGTGCTAACAGTCACAGAGTAAATACGTACGAAGGTACAGGAATGGAAAAGAACAGATAAATATCAAACAAAAGCAATTGGATTTAATCGAAAAGAAATCAGTCAATTTGTGATGCAGGCTCGCAGTTGACTGTGGACGACATCTACCAACTCTGTTCAGCGAGACAGTCGGGTCTCATCGCCCGTGAGCATATCACCACTCAATCGCCTTGCAGTTTTTTCCAGTCATCAGCAGCCACAATGAATAATGCGCGGTATGACAGACGCTCCGTGGGCGTATGGAGTATTTGACTTAACCGGGGAATGTTGCGTATTTTCACTATCTCGGTTATCGGTCATGAACTTGCACACCTCCTAATTACACACCGATAGACTGTCGCGTTGGTCATACACAACCCTGTTTGATACAAGATAATTGGCGGAGACAACGACAACCAAACACTGATCTTTTGCAATCTATTTCTTGTTTTGTACACTGCTGATTGTATGTTATGTTTAATACCTCTGGCTATTGCGATTGGTTTTTGGATTAGACAGTGTTTGGCAGACTAGTAAACACAAGACACTCGCTCTCGCCTATTCACTGATAAGCCACCTACTGACCACGGAGGTATATTCGATCTGTGTCCGTCACGTACATTGCTTTGCGGCGTGACAAGTGATGGAAGTAGGTGAATGCACTTTCCTCATGGACACCTCATCATCAACAATACAAGCTGATGAGCTGACAGCACCCAGGTAGGTGTAGTGATCAACAGGCTCAAATGGCCTATCTGCGATAACAGAAATGGGGACGTTGGCAACTCAATCTTCTAACAATACTTTACGCTTTGAAGGTGCTAAGTGCATATCGTACATACCAATTATTGTGCGTGTTTTCAACAGAATTGCCGTCTGTCTGACTAAACACCTGGTGATTACTTAAATCATTCCTTAGATACGTTACCAGACATTACAGCCCGTCGCAGTATTGACGGCATGCTTACATGAATACTATTGTTAACTCTGCGATTTGGTTCCATTTTCTTTTTCTTCTTCTGGTAACTTACAAGAAACTTCATTTCACAATAGAGATGAGCAGCAGCTCCAACCACAGTCAGCCTCATTGCCCTTGTAAGTGAACAAGAATGAATGAAATAATAGGTGGATAAATGTACTATAACGCACCACGGCTGTCTACATAATCTCACTGAACAATGCGATATCACCAGCACAGTCCTAGTGTACGATTCTGTTTCCCGGTAGCGAGTTTATAACATCATTTGTGAGAACAATCTGAAGTAATTGTGAGACCTTGTTGTTTGCAGTCAATGGCGTTCCTGTATCCATACCATTTCTAGTTCTCCCGTTTGGTCCTCTTTTAATAATTTTCAACCTTCTTAGTAACGTTTTCTTCTAGGATATTCCACGTCTCTGTTGAAGTGAGCGTCGGCCCGAGTCACAGTACCTTTTGGTCAGGTTCATGGCTGTTATGATAATGATGATGGGGACGCTATATACCCGTTACATACTTTGGACATTGCATATGAAAACAGCTCGGATACCACATGTTGTTCTCTTTTCACTGCCGTACAACAACGTATACAGTGTAATAACTCTACAGATAAGCCGTTCGGCTCTTTTTAGGACTGTAGATTTTCCAGACGCATCTTACAAGATACCTAAAGGTAGCTGTAACTTTTTCCACACGATATTATAACTCGTGGTGTGATTACTGTTCAACTAGTCTAAATTTCAACAACTATTCGCAACCTCTTCATTGATGTTGTATGGGTACCATCTCCGTGTAGTGAGGGCTGTAGGAAAGAGTCTTAAGCGTTTTGATTTCTTATTCAGGTCGAGTTGCCTCAGTCCCGAAAGTTGCGGCCATTCGTTGCAGTCTTTTTCTACCTTACGCAAATAGCGCAGTTATATGCAAAGTATGATTTACGGATAGTTGAGTTAAGTAACGGGCTTCGAACACCAAACCGCCGGGTATTCAACAGAATGCTGTCCATGCGGTATTCTTTTTGAACACCAGTCTCTGAGTTCTAGAGAACAGTTGTATTATCATCAAATAAGAGGTAAAGATTAAAACTAAGACACAATTCTTCTTCACTTCATTGGTCACCTCTAAATTGTCACGTCAGTCTACACTACGGAATCTTCGTCCACTCACTCACATGCAATCTTTTAATTAACCTGACGATCGTACACACATACTCGCACGACCGTGATCTTGATCAAACGACATTTTAGCACAAACCACAACAGTGATGGTCATGCCGAGTAAGGTGAACATCCGGGTTGTTCACTGTAAAATGCGCTTCTTACCCTCCAAGTGCCAAGTGCCTCTTTGAAATGTGCATATCCATTTCTATCTTTGTTACGGGCAGTCCGCCTCAACAGACCGTTGTATCATTCTCAGTCATCATCAACTACAGCAATACACCAGTGATTTTTAACTGTAATATATAAGTACTATTTTAAAAGCGAAAAAGGAAAAAAGGGAGATTCAAGTCACCAAACTCCTGTCTAAACCCAGTGAACCACCTTCCGGTTGCATACATCTTGTAACCGAGTTGCAAACGAGTAAGATGATACTTGATTTCAGTCGGTTTTCGCTTTCTTGCTTCGTCACTTGTTTTCACTCTACTTGGATTTCTCCATCATGAAAACCTGTATTATTGATGAGATACCAGCGAGAGTAGCAAAAGTATACAGTTCCTTCCTTAACCGTCATCACTGGTGACGTCAAAACGACATCCAGTTTTCGCCACAGTGTGTATAGTATGTGTGCAATGCCGTCTGCTTGGTAATCAGAAAGCCTGGCCTGTTCCTGTCGATGATATGAACGGATCTACTGTGTATAGTGACCGCCATTTCGACCTGCGCTCCAAACTTAAAGGAAAAATCCGTTCTCGCATTGGGTTTGGCAGTTGCAGCCATATTTTTACCTATTGACTACTGATATAACGCTGTCATGCTCACCAACTATTCATCTCTACTGTTTATCTCTACAGCATTATTGCTTTGATCTTGTTAGCCAGGTTGTTTTCTTTCCCAAGTACGTATCCGAATGTTCTCAAAGCTCTTTCTATAGTATCTTCAAAGAAAGTGCGGTTATCGGTTATCTTCATAAATCCTCGTTTAACTCCCATTCATCAACTTCCCTCTCGTTAAACGCAGTGGTACTTGTTGACACCACTGTGTGGATTTTCAGTCGGTTATACTGGTCTGGATGTAGATTTTAAAATGCGGTTCACGGACCGTCTTCGTCATATTTTATATTCTCTTTCGCAGGAATGCCAGTAGCGAGTAGGGCGCGGGTGTATGCGGATGTGAATTGCACTAGACCACGTGAATACTGGGACTATGAAGCTCATCATGTGCGGTGGAGGTATGTTTGTGCGCGTAGTATTACACTTCTTGCGTGCGCTGTCGTGCAGCGATCTGGATGATTATCAGATTGTAAAGAAGTTGGGACGCGGAAAATACAGCGAAGTGTTCGAGGGTATCAATTTGACCACTAATGGAAAGTGTGTCATCAAAGTGCTCAAGGTGAGTCACGTTCATCATCTTCATCCAGTCAGGTTGGTAGCCGGTGAAGAAGAGTAAAGTACGACGCGAGATCAAAATCCTGGAAAACTTGCGCGGAATCACCAACATAATCAATCTAGAGGCTGTGGTGAAAGATCCGACGGTAATCACAGTTGCTTACTTATCGGTTGCTTATCATGGCTGTACAGACTTCCACACCGGCTCTCATATTTGAGCATGTGGAGAATACAGATTTCAAGGAGCTGTATCAGACGCTGACCGATCATGATATACGGTATTATTTGTTCGAGCTTTTACGTGCACTGGATTTATGTCACAGCATGGGTATAATGCACAGAGATGTGAAACCGCATAATATACTCATCAATCATCAGGAGAGACAAGTATGTTCGTTGCACGTTTTGATAGTCTTTACTGTATCTGTGTAGTTGCGTCTGATCGATTGGGGTCTGGCTGAATTCTATCATCCTGGTCAAGAATATAATGTCCGCGTTGCATCAAGGCATTATAAAGGGCCGGAACTGTTAGTTGACTATCAGGTGCGTCGAATTCCTTTATATTGATCTATTCTCGGTACAGATGTATGATTATTCGTTGGATTTATGGTCCGTTGGTTGTGTGTTCGCTAGCATGATATTGCGACGAGAACCGTTCTTTCACGGACACGATAACTACGATCAGCTAGTGCGGATAGCCAAGGTGTTGGGCACAGACGAACTGTTCCAATATTTGTCAAAGTATGACATCAAACTGGATGTTCGGTTGACTGAGATTCTCGGTCGGCATACGCGAAAACGATGGGAACGCTTTGTACATTCGGAGAATCAACATCTGGCGAACCCCGAAGCTCTGGATTTGCTTGGCAAGCTTCTCCGATATGATCACGAGGAACGACTGACTGCATGTGAAGCCATGGAACATCCATACTTCAGTCAGTTTACTTAATGCATCATATGTTTTGCTAAAAAAATTGTTTTGTTGCTTCAATGTCTAAGATTCAGCATCACGCTAACTGAGGAATGTTCCATGACGGAGAATATTCCACCTAATACATTCGGAAGTCAAACGCCTAGACTAATTTCTATCCCATCTTATATTTACGGTATAGTAGTTGAAATTAAAAAGAGGACCCAAAAGTTTATGAATATAGTAATGTGAGTACAAATACATTTGTAACGATAGCAACATAATGATATGATAGTAAATGATGGCATCCTCATTACATCCCGATGCAAATTTACATTCTGCTATTGGTGGCTTTGCTGCGCCAGTGCCCCTAACGTCACCGGCAACAATACATAAGTGGTTGCTACTGTTGCTTAACTGCCATACAAACAGAGGAAATCTTAGTTGAGAGATAGCGGGAGGATGAGATACGATGTCTGGTCTTACAGTCACCATCGGGGTGTTTGCACTTTACAAACATACTGTCAGATTGAGAGTGAGCATAAGGCGTCGTATTTACAACAGCCTCTTTATAACTGGTTGCCCGGTTTCAATATTTTCTCATCTGTGACATTCACTTCGTTGCATCCGACCAGCTGCCATCTGTTTACGTCTACAACCACTATTTACGGCAGGTTTAACAGTCGATAAACGACTGCTGAGATTATCCGGCTCGGGGTCGCAAAGTGAAATGTCACTGCTATTAACATGTAGTTCCAGCGTGAAATGTTATCAGGCAATGTTATTTTATGGTCCGATTTTGTCTGTCGACGTCTGTTGACGTCTGCGTGACATGCGATTAGTTGAGTATCTTCGTTGCATGGCTAATCCATCCACGTCAACTGGAGACTGATTGGTTCGTCTCGTTCGGTTTTCGCTGTCACATCTGCTGTGAAAATTTGTCGTGTTTTACCTGCGGGCACCAGCTGATACATGCGATCGAACATAAACATCGTTAGTCAACTGGTCGAGTTTCACTTGCAAATGAAAATGGTATATGCCTCTAGCGTCCTGTTCTGTTTTCGATTTTCATTTTGCATTTGCGTGCAAACAGTGTATTTCTTGGCTCTGATTCTAAGACTTGCGTCACTTTCCGATGAGTTTCGTCGCTCGGACCAGTGTAACGAAGTTACTCTGTACGAGATTCGGATCACAGGCAACCTCCGTGGTACTGTTCGTAGCCCTCTACAGATCAACTGTCATTGTTTTTGTCGGGGGCGGCTGAGATGGTTGACACATGTATATGACACAACCTCTTGGGCAAGTTAGTTTCATTATGATCACAACGTCTCAAATTCTCCACATTGTGCTGTTTCGTTATGGTTATTCATAAATCGTTTGAACGATGGGAATTGATGCATTGTGGCATCTGTCAGAATAACGAGGTGGAGGAGACAAAAGGGTAACTTATGCGAGTAAGAGAGAGTCGAAAGTTCACTTGTTTTATGCATGCACCATACGTTTGAGTATAAGGATTTAGTATGCAAGCCATCATTTAACGTTTTTTAGCCGTATAGGACCTGATCTTACATTGAACAAATGAACAACAAAATAAAAAGGTCATTTGGAAACCCCATACTTCCCGATAACCACATTCGTGTACCAGCCTTCAGCCAGCTCTAAGCGAAATCATATACTGGGCGTGATGTTAGTTAACTAGATCGATCTGGTGAAGCGGTTACTAACTACTGTGTTAATTACTATGTTAAACGCGTATTCTGCGCGCTTAACTAGTGCATCACAATTTTGCTCACTGTTGTATTCCTATATACAGGTATTTCAGTCTTGCGCTGCCTTGCAGCATGATGTATACTTTTTCTGTGGTCTTCTCTTCGTTTGGTATTTAGTTTTGTCGATCACTGTTATACATCGGTGTGATAAGGCAAATGGACTTCAGCCCTAACTTAAGTGTTTAACTTGATTGTTCATGAAACAGCACCGCACCGTTTAGCTTTCAGTCTTTCATTTTAATTTTTATTCCAATCAGAGTCCATTGTCCAAGAACAGGGTGGTGCTGTTCTTCCCCATACTGTGCAAAACAACCAGAGTCACACGGTAAACGATTCGAAAGCGGTTTGACATCGGTCGTGTTCTCATGAATGCCAGGCGTTCATATTAATCCCCTTATGTACTTCATGTATCTTGAACAACTCATTTTTATGCAGACCAATTTTGTCTTCATCTCCTCGTCCTCTCCGTTTTCAAGCTGCTTTTTTCATCCCAGAAACGTGTATAAAGTTCATCCCTTCGAAGCATATTTCTAGCTCCTTGTGCATCACACTTCATCAGCTTTATATTCCACCTTCCAATCGTGTCGATCGGTCTATCTTATGATTACTGTCCTAAGTACACAATGCCCGTCCATTGTGTTCTGGTCTTTCAAATAGAAATCTTCACTGCACTCTTTTCTTTCGCTCTTTCAATTTTTCCTAAAAAAACTATAAGCATTCTGTTTGACCCATTAACTGCACGATTTTTATCAACGTTTGTGCCCCTGTTCAGCTTCTTCTGGGCTACTACTGTGTCGGTTATTTTTGTTAAGAAGTGCCAATATCGGTTATTTGTTGTACTTTTCTGGACACTTTAAACACCGTTCCAATTCGGCTACTACTAGGCTTACGGTTACTTGATTGTGACGATACTAGTCTATCAACTACGTGGTCCCTGGTTCAAACCTTCGTTGTTGGAATTGCCTTTGTCCATGTCTAGGCCACCTAGTAATATCCGACATGCGTGACCATGCACATCACATGACAGCGGACAACATGTGGCGAACATTTTAATATCTGTTTTGGTAGTTTTCTGACAGAATATCAGTTTGTGAGCTGTGTTTGAGGAATTTACGTGCATTTGGGGGTACTGAACCGGATTGCAGTGAGAAGTGATTCAGGGAGATGTTTAACTCTAAAGTGACATGGATATGTGTCTACTTTCCGTTATTAAAATTTTCAGTACAGCTTTTGGAGATTTTCCTCCAAAGAGAAGCTGCGTACACACTTCTTCCACTGTGTCATTACGATCGTTCTCATTTTCAGCATTGGATTTAAACTCCGTACGATACCTTTGCTATAGGTCTGAATGAAGTACACCCCGAAGCTGTCTGTCAGGCTTTAACTCATTCTATTGCGTGTGTTTAATTTTTACATACTTATTAAAACACAATAGCATTTTGTAAAATATCCACACCAAATTTATTACAGACGAAATCAAACAGTTTGATTATTGTGTTTAACCTGCGCTGAGTTAATGGATTGAGGAGAACACAACGTTTCGGGCAGTTTGTGATACTCAGTGTTTCAGTCCCTTCGGGTGGCCTTTCTCAGGAGTGTTGTATTCGAAATCACATTAACAAAAGAATGAATGCTCTTTCATTTCCAGCAGATAATACGCTAAGAATCAGATTAAATCATTACAGAAGATTCGGATGGACTCAGCTTTCTCGATTGACATTGAATGCTGACTCCTGTCATTCTTAAATAGACGCCTGTATGATATTTGTTTCGGACCGCAAAGCCGTAACTCGCTTTGCTAGGTTGTGGTTTATGTCGTCTTCAAATGGTTTGTTCCTTGTCAATCTGGGAACTCGTCGGTGCATCCGAACTTATATTCCATGTCACTCGACCCGTCACAGTGCCTTCTCCGGTGATCTTTTCTCGAAATGACCTGCGTGCCGTCAGCAACGCTGTGACCGCAAAAGACGTTTGACTTGAGAGGTGGTTGGTTGCACGAAATCCCTTACAAGTTATGTGGACGTAGGACACCGGACGCGTACACTTATTTGCATGACCGACCTTTATCTATACACATTGAGCAGTAGTGCATTGTCATTCGCTTCGATGACGCATCTCACAAAGTGCACACACGGTTTCAGAAATCGCTTCTGGTCCATCGTCTTCCTGGCGTTGAGATCTGCTCTTTAGTTCCTGAAAGTACGCACCGTACTACTCGCAAATAAAGATACATGTTATACAATAGTAAGACGTAACGACGATTGCTGGAATAAAGGATCGAACAATGCTGTTTAGATCGCAGGTATTATCAGGGATGTTTACTTCTACTACCGGTTGCATGTCAGCCCATTCTCGTGTTATCTCTTCGAGCTTATTGAAGCGGAAAATGCGAAGTTCATCACCACTGACCACCCGCGGGTGCGTCTTGCTTCAGTTCCACATTATGTTAACACTTGACGGGCCTCAGGACAGTTGTTTGAACTTATGGTCAAATTCTCCCAAGATCTTGAACCGGACCGTCTGGAGGAATACGATCCGAACGGTCTTCCGAGGGTTCAATGGGCGACAGTTGTGTGACCGTGAATTCAAACGCGCAGTACGCAACAGACCTTAGGTGTCGTAGGTCCTGTTGACAAGACTATATGGCCTTGTGATG
Source organism: Paragonimus heterotremus (assembly GCA_013368495.1). NCBI lineage: Eukaryota > Metazoa > Platyhelminthes > Trematoda > Plagiorchiida > Troglotrematidae > Paragonimus > Paragonimus heterotremus. Next base: position 20,410 of record LUCH01004910.1, read on the forward strand.
AATTTGGATCGTGAATGTGCTGACAGCATACCTTCAGCGAAGTGACAATGCGTACACTAGGTGCAAGTAAATTATCTCCGTTATATCTATTTTTCATCTGGATCAACCGACGACCATCGTCGTTTGTTAAAACACAAACTCTTCTTTTCAGAATGCATTGTACGATGAATGTTTTTTCGCCTTTCGGTCCAACTTTAAATTTTGTTTTTCTTCCCCATCCTATCTATAGTGAAATAATGGGTACTCCTGTATATCAAACTATTTGTGAGTCTTCATTTTCAATGTTTTTCTTCCCAGTTTAGATCCTACCATTGGATTTTCACAAACACCTCTAGTCACACACCTCTGTCTTATTCCTTCAAGTTTATGCTGTATACTTGGTGTACGAGTGAACCCGTAGGTGTTCCAACAGAAGCCACCTGTGGTGGGTGGTAAGCGTAGGCGTTCTTTGGCTTTGGTCAGTGTGATAGGCTAATCCGAAACGGATGCAGCCAACCGTGTATGTGTAAGTTGGTCGAAATACCACATTTCTTATGATGGAATGAACGCTTGATTTCTTCACGTGGTCATCAAAACTGTTCGGTGTGGAGATGGAAATTTTTGTTTCGCTTCCAGCTGGTTTGTAGGTTGTAACTCGTAACTGTTTAGGCACTGAGTCCACTCATAACATGTGAAACTGTCAGCATGAAGAGATAACGACAGCGAGTTTTCTGTTAACCGTTCGATCTTCCGATACAGCTTTACTGAATGAGACGTGTGTTAAGGTTATCATTTCGGGTTAATGTTGCTGTAATGGAATTTCGGTGATCGCGTACTAGTACGTGGTCGGCATGATCAAGGCTGTCCTAGTCAAACCTATTCATTATTTAACTGCTCTATCAGAGATGCCTCGTTAAACTAATTAGATTGACAGAATCCATTGGCTGTTAAGCAATGTGTGTTTGTGGACTGCGAGTTCGTTTTGGGAAGCTTGTGATCAGCTTTGACTTCTGTGTTTCATTTTCTTTGCGGCCACCCTTGGTGCCCGTGAGTATGTGCGGACTGAGTTCTGTTCCACTTCTGTTTGGATATACACGTTTATTGTTTCAGCTTTCGTTCATCATTCGTTATTGAATTATCACATCGTTTGGACACTTGACTCAGACGTGAGCCGAGAAAAAAACCTTAACAATGCATTACGACCCGAGCGAGTTTCTGCAGTAGTTGAATCACTGTCTCTTTGATGAAAGTATGTGATTCAACCCCACGCCTGATGGTGCTTCTATCGTATCTCCACTTGCGTAGTATTAGATTCGTATCGTTTGTTGACGTTCAAATAACTTATCAGTGTGTGATGAAGATGGTATTGACCGTTGATTGACTGCTAAACTGACATTTGTCGCCAGTCTGATGGTGTGCTCAAACCATTGCTTATTTTCCATGCTGCGATCTTTGTTGATGATTGCCGATCATTTCATCGGTATCATTCTCGTTTGTGATAACGTGCTTATAAACAAGGGGTATAAGTAGTTTTTCTTCATCGAGCCTATTGTGATATGAAGTTGTGTGCAGACAAACTAGTATTTGACTCAGTTAATACGTTTTTGGCCGAGGGGCATCTTGAAACTGGCTGCAGCCTTTTTCATGAGTTCCCGAATAGTGGCGGCCGTTTGGAATCATGGGGGGAGGGCGATGCCAGTGGGTTACAGTTAGTACGCAAGCAGATCTATATGCTCTGTGGTGAGTGCATTGTGTCAGACAGTCCCAACGTTTTGTACTCTGCGTCACGAGCGGACGGTGTGAATATAGGAACGACTGGAATGCAGACACAATCAAACAGATCCGACCATTGGAACCATACTTTGGTGCTGATCAAGAGGACTAGCCGTATTACACTTGACAGGTGTACATTTTCTTCTGTGTGCATTCGCATGCAGTGGACACAAAACACTTCTGTGTACGAATAAGAGTGCAAAAAGGAAAATACCGTAGGTTGTGTGGTTTGACCTTTGAAAATTTGTGAACATCTGTTTTTATACTTGTTGCAAAGATAATCGAACAAATCAAGAGAGTGATTCCCTGTATCTGGACGTTCGTGCATTGTATGGCTTAAAAGAGTGTGATGCAATTTTAGATCGGATGAGTGTTTTGGATGAAACACATTGTAAAGTTTTTTGTTGATAATCCTAATGACCATACCTAATGTTTGGATGTGCAAATCCTAACCGCGAATTTCTTATTGAGCCAAGTTTAAGATACACTGATAGGAATGTCCGAGATTTGCCCAAATATACGTCAGCCAGCCAACCAGATCGCTTGAAGTATTTCTAGTGTGTTGGGCTCTCATCTTTTTTCAAGGTCATTTCAACCTATAGCTACAACGATTGTGCAGTAGTTGCAAGCGGAGCATATAAATTAATTTTCTGCGCCTTTTTTGTTTTTGTTATCTTAGCCTGGCGATTTCCGGGATTGGGAATCTAAGCGGTCTGACTGAGAATTTCGTTGAGCGATTAATTGTATCGTCATAATTGTGATCATAAGACGTCGAAGTTGTTTCAGTCTACTTGAGTTGGTTTGGTTGTGTCTATTTAATCGCCTTGCTGGTGATTGAACTAATACGACCACTCGTGTAAGTACGCCCGTTTATCTCACTGAAATGGTGTGAAAGTGGCCGAGTAGATCACCTAAGCCCATACAACTATGCTGAGATAATTACTTGAAAGTAAGTCTTTTAAGCTTTGACACTGACAGAAAAATTAACAAACATCGCAGTAGAGCAGTATAACCAATGTGGGAGAATGCAGCGGTAAAGTAAACCCTCAATTCGGTTTAGAATTATAGTGAACGGTTTTGTGCTCCCAGTGAGAGAAAGTTTCGTCAGGATTTCTTGGGCATGAATGGGCTAAATTGAATCGTAACTGTTCGATTATGAAGAATATCGTTATAGGCTGAAAGTCTGCTTGTAGTCAAGTGAGACCGAATCGGTAGTACGCCTTACATGCCATGAAATGTGTTTCGAGCTTTTTGCATGCTCACATCTTCAGCAGCTGCGAGGTGATTAACTTCGTGAGTTTCAATCTGGTGGTGGTGGTCTAGTGTTGAGTAGTACATTTTGCGGAATGTTGCTATAAGTTTCTCGATAACGGCCTATGGCGTGTTGATATGTGACTGTTTTCCTCAGCTGTTGGACTTGCACAAATTGAAGTAACGTCAGCATGTTTTGCTAGTCATGTAATCAATGAATCATGCGGAACCTGTTGACTACGAATGAACATTACCTGCTGAACGGTGTCAGAAGTGGTGATGGTCGTCTGTCTGAACGTGCAGCGTAAGTGATGTGGATCGCCTAGTATATATTATGGATGAGAGTTCAAAAGATCATGCTAGTCTTGAGGCCAGCACTAAAATGTTCAGAGCCATCGAGGGAAAAAGTCAGCATTCCAGATGATATTTCGTATACCTAAATGTCATCAACTAGCGAATTTATGATGAGCAACTGGAACTTGAGCGAGCAGACTCTTACCCTTCTCCACTGCTGGTCAGCGTAGCTACTCAGTCTACGGGAATTTCAATCGTCATGTTCTCACATGGTGCGGTTGTCCTTGTGTCATTCAAAAGATAGTGTGGTATCAGGGCTGAACGTCCAGCTCCAATTACGGGGACCAGTTTGAATTGACATCTGTGTTCTTTTCGTGTTCATCGAGCTATGCAACGGACAGTAGTTGCAACTGACTTCTTATTGGCGTTACATTTGATTGGCTGGCCCCGAGGACTTCACTGCCAAGTCCTAACATTTTGCTGTCCTAGTTGAAATGGGCTTGGGGTGGACACGACACAACCGAAGTCCAACAGAATGTCATAGACGTGGTATTTCAGTGGCTAGACTATAGATGTTTGAAATTTTACAGTGCTTTAAGTGATCCCATGCAATCCTATCAAACCCCTTCCCCCGAGTTTTAGTATTGTTTTAATTTCTTGGAATCCAGAAAACTACCCGGATAAATTGATGCATGTATTTGCATGTACTCATAGCTCCTAATAGAGGGCCTAATTTCTTGTCCTCAGCCCAGCCTATGGTGAAAGATAGCAAATTCGTAATTGGGCTTAACTGAATTAAACTTGCTCTCTTCTGCTTGTCGGTTCATACACTGGTTGTGGGCTTATAATAATTTTGTTACCACAAGTAAAACGTTTGTTTTATGAATCACAGTGTCTGCCGATTTTCATTGCTAGACTATAGTTCGCTTTTTAGAGATTTCTTGTGTTCAGCATGTACGAACCACTCCGGCTTATCGGCAACTCATCAATAATCGGTAAATTGTTGACTCGGTTTATTGCGGTATATGTTTTCAGCCTAATCGGGAAGGGCTGCGCACATGATTGTCGAGTTGGGTTGAAAAAAGCGTTAGCTTTTCTAGAAATCGGCACAATAGTACTCAAAATGGTTGCTAACGCTGACCGAGTCACCTCCAGTGTGAAGTGATTGCATGGTATAATCGAGTATACCCAACTGCAGTTCATGGAAAGCAATTGCAGAATATCTGCGCCTAGCAGAATAAATGACTTATCCACACCACACACGAATCACTGATAGTATGTACAGTGTTACTTTGCACATAGTTAAACGGTGCGTGAGTTCAGGAAACGTGTTTGGTATACGTGCATATGGTTACGTATGTCGATTGCCTCGCATGTGGTATCACGTGATTTGTGACCGAGAGTGTGTCGGGCGAAATGCCCATGCCTAGGTGTGACACTCGTCGTTACCATTCGAGAAATGGTCAGCACACATGCCTCGAAAGTGCGTTAAACGTAGTTCAATCACTACGTGACGCGAACACGCGAAGTTGGTGTTTTTTTAAAAAAATGGCTAGTGTTCAGGCTTATCCTTGTTGTTGAGTCAGTCGAACGAACTATATTAATGTAGGTTGGAACCAACGGTGAGTATAATTTAGCTTTTAGGAGCCAAAAGTACAATAATTACTCAGTGCCACAGTTTGAACAAAGCAATCCCGATTTAACCTCGAATAAACTTCTATGCGTCCGTACGTTGTATATTACAGACACATGATTATTCAACCCGAAACAAACCAAAAACTCATGGGTAATGGTTCACTTGCAACGCCATCAACATCGCAGCGAATTATTTTCGTTCGACAGAAGGGTTTTGACGACACCTAATTTTAAAGGCTCCGGCGTACCTCAACGAATGCTTGTTTTGTGTAGTGAATGGAATGAACGAAATCTTCGTATGACAAAGCGTATATTTTTAAATCGGTTTGTGATACGTGACCGATGGTATTGGTTCACTTTGGGTTACTTATTGTTGCGCTATTTGGTGCTGTCGTTACCGTATTCTACACCAGTTTTCAGAGGTAGTTGGCCATTACGGTTTCAAGTTAACACAGTTTGGGAGACACGTCTTCCTACAGTCCTAATTGCGACGAGAACGTGATCTAGTGACTACGAGTCCACAAACTATGATCCTAATTTTTGGCGTATGCGGTGCTGCTAAGGTCTGACGAGGTCGAAACGGCCTCCCACCATTTGGCCAAAGTTAATCGAAACCAACTGAAAACTTTCATGGACCACAGTGAGTGCTTATTCGTTTGTAGACCACGCATAACTGGCTGGTCCCTTTTAGTCTGTAAGTGAACTGTAAGTCTCGTAACTAAAAAAAGCACTTGTTGAGCTGCTTCAAAACATTGTTTTAAAATCTTTTCAACCAACTGGTCTCACTGTTTAGTTCATAGTGGTCCAGGACTCAGTTACAGTCCCTAATGTCGGTGGTATGCGATACACCATCCCGTCGTTTATTTATTCCGAGTAACGTACATAGGCTGTACAATTTCAAACGACGCTAATTACTGAGTGGTTGATAAAAAAAACAATAACACAATAATTTAGGTGCGAAACTCGTGACTAAAACAATGTTAATGGAACAGGTTTTGAACATACCGAGTTGATCGATTTGATGGAACTAACTTGTGGCTTAATTGTTTGACAGTTGAACCAATGAAATGCAAGACAGTCAGGTGGCAATGATTGTTGGATAGACCGATTATAAAGTCGCATGTGATCTGTCAGTTTGTGCAGGCGTGACAAAAATGTCCTTAACTCTGTAGCCATTCGAGAACAATCACAATGGATTAAATAAATAAGTTGAATTGATGTAATACCGTTCGTTCAACAGTGTGGTTTCAGCCTTTGATTTTACTCGTAGAAAACAGTCGTACTCGAGTGACATCTACATGTACTAGTAAACCGTAACCAACAGAGACTTTGCTGGTGAATATACCCGTCCGCGTAAGCCGCAACATAAAAGATTGACGTCTGTTTTAAATATGATAATTCCTTCGTTATTCACTTGGTTCCTCACCGGTACACCGGAGGTTTGTATTAGTAAAGAGTTAAGTTCTGAATTCGTAGTTTTCTTGTGATCTTGCCGATTTTTTTTCAGCAGAGTTTGTCCCGCGTACATGTATACTGTTCGTGCACATACAAAGCCTGTTAAGACTAGAGAAGTGCAAATGACTGCGTGCTTTTTTGCCCAGGCTAAGGTTAAGCTTTAACGAAATGTAAAACACGGTACGAGCAGATTACAGAATACAAAGTTATTTCCTCTTATGTGATAAATTTTTTAAACGGTTTTTCTTACCGTCTCCAGTTCGGATAAACCGAGGATGGTTCAAGAGAGATAATATGCATTTCAGTCCTTCTAACTTTATCAAGTCCATTTGCAAGTCACGACTTACTGAATACATTGATCCTCATAAAAGCTACCCTCGTTCTTTTGGTCTCTTGCATTTTTACTGAGGATGTATGCCGCAATAGCGACAAATTTAATATTGTATTGTCCAATGCTTGCAAAGCTTGTAAGCGACGGAAAGCTTAGGCGCAATCATTAACACAACGCCATTCTTAGAACGTTTAGCTGTGCGTTGACAAATCTGATCTCAAGTAATGAAACTGGTTGGATCGGTTATTAGGGTATTAATAACACTTTAATCAATGAAATAAATGTCATAACAAACCTCAATTTTTCAGATTCACATGGGGTGTAACGACAAATAGACACCAAATAGGTTCTGCAAATCCAGGGATACATGCAACAAATAATTCTCGATTAAGGCTAACATGCATATGCGAATCCGATACCTCATTGTCTCTGGACGACATACACATTTGAGTTGAATACGTATGGACCAGCCGGTAGAAAATAAAACAGCTGAAGAATGGTCGGTGTGAAAAGGCAAGCAGGGGTATGCATGATGGGCTCTCAGGTCTGTGCGTAAAAACAAGAACGCACCATCTAGATCATCAAGGTCACCAAGGCGTTCGCAGTAAGCATTGTTTAGATTGAGAAAGTCAACATCGGATTAGTGATGATCACGAAAGGTCACCAAAAGAATTGGGGAAGGTATCAGCTGATCAGGACAAAACACACAGAGTCAGGAGAGTCTTTCATGCGAGTTTGGAGTTCCGTAATACAGCTTGTATGGTAATGCAGGCTGTCAAGCAGATGCACGCGCACAGGCCCTATATGTGTACAAGCGCTTAAACCTGCGGGACCTAACGTTGGCGACATTTGGGAGTGTCACACCTAGACAGCTTTCATCTCTTTGGTTTCGATAAGAACATACACCTGCTATCGGAACGATCCGATGGGATGTTGGTAATTAATGTGCTGCTTATCTAACTCATTCCGTCCCAGGTGACGAAAAATGGTCACTTCCGGTCCCAGTCTCGTTCAACATTCATTTAGCTGATGAAGCCATGTAAAGGTACATTCGGTGGATTACAGCCAACACCAGAAATTGAGCCAGCAATCACTAATGGGATCACCTTAATAGGAGCGGAATGCTATGAAAGTCTGCACCAAATAAAGTCAGCTCAGCGGACGGAATTAGACTCGACGAATTTGCGTTACTGACTGAAATTTCTGTCTATGGACGCGAGCAAACAATCGACGGGTATGTGTACAGATTTGATCACGAAGATTCCGTTTATCCGTCGGACTGTTTTTTTCTACTATAGAACAGGTACTAACTGATGCTCAATAGAAAATCGTGAATCGAATGTTTGCATACTTTTCAAGTGGATTGACTACAACGAACTTTTCAACTGCAGGCAAACTGACGAAGGTGTTTTAGAAAGTCCAGTCAATGACCCCTTAGGGGCCGCCTTCTATACTGTATGTTATTTCCCAGTAACCAGCATGAATTCCGATGATATTATCTGTCTAGATCCCTCTGAAGCCTTCGATCTATTCAAGCACAAGTTGTATGTACGAAAATTTGTTTGTTTTGTGTTGATTACACTTTGCTTCTGTAATTCACAGATTACCTAACAGGGATATTTCATTTTACATGTTGATAATGCACTCTGTGACTGACCGTGTGAAAGTGGAAATCAACTTCGAGGTTTCACGCCAGCCTCACTGTTGTTGCTTGGTTGACCTTCGTACTCAGAAAGATTGTTTAAACTGGGTCAGTATCTCATGTGCTGGCGACATATCAGAAGCAGCCTTAATCTGTCCTACACATTATTGGATCAGACTTCGCATTCTTTAAGGCAGTTTTATGCTCAGGGCAAATCTTTTTCTTAAGGGTCACTCACGAGCTGAGTCGCCTAAAACAAGAACAAGGTCCTTTCAGTGTTTCTGTATTTCTAACGTGGAACTGCCTGAATTTCTCGTAAATTCGCTGCCATAAATGATTTTAGGTGAAGACTTGGTGCACGTATTCGTGATGCCAAACCGAGACTGTAGTCAACGTGGCCATCAGAATAACTCTGAACTACTACGGAAATGGTTAGGCTGTTTCCTGGGATTCGTTCAGTGTTTGATATACTGATGAATTACCAGAGGTTGTTGAATTTATTTGAAGAAGACACATCTCATTTTTCATAAGTTTGTGTTTTCGGTTACGTAAACCGTACGAGCTGATTATCTGAAAATGTTTGCCATCCAACTTCGAATTTCACCTTTTCTTATACTCATACTAGCATACCTCAAATTTTTCTGAAGTCATTGATTATAATCTATCTCATCACTGGATTTGGTTGTTTTAATACGCCTGTTTTTTAATCATTATATGAGGACTTCACACAACTTCATAATTTTAGTCGTTCACTTGTACACCAGGCAGCATGGATGAACAATCACATAAAACTATCCCTGATTAGTTGGGAGGAGACACATAGTTAGACATTAAAGTAAGCTAAAAAATAAAGCTAAATTAAACACGAATGTATCCCGGTAAGAAATGTTGTTTTCTAATACGTGAGTACATCACTGGCAACTGTGGCCCCTGCAAATATCGTTACAACCAAATAAGTGTTTGTGTTTGAAGTATTATTGAACCGTATACAACCTGTATCGATTTTCAGAATAAACAATCCTTGGGCCACATGAGTTTTTGACTGGTAGCATCTGTTGACTCACAGTCGTACGTCTTCAGTAGCATACGAAATCCAGTTTCGTCTTCCGGCTTTCTGACGAATTTTGGAATCTTACAATCGGCCGGTTTATCAGACCGTCTCATATGGCGTTAGTGGGGTCACAGACTACACGTAGTTCAGCGGTAACTTCAGTAATGCTCAGACAAATTCAACATGTGTTACACGATCCCTAATGTCAATGTTGGCAAATCATTACCTGTTGTATTGTGCTCATTTTCATGCTTGATTGTCGGAATTACACTTTTTTGTATCGTAACTAGCAGCTATTTCTATTCATGTACAATGATACCTGACATCTCTGAAACATGACTCGTAGATTCTTCACTTTGTGCTTATTTGTCCTCCTTTTACTGTGCTTTTTGTTACCATCATTCAGCACAGAATTGTATGTTTATGAAAGCGTTGTAAGCTCAATCTATTCTCTCAATTTCCAGTGCATCAAATTGCAGTTTAAGAAAGTTTTTGATTTCATTAATTTGATCAGCGGATGGTTGATTTTCGTCCAGAATCTAATTTTTATCGCCGATGGACGGATCACGTGTGCTGCGGCTGAATATTAAACAGTCGACTTTTTGGAATGGCCTTTATTCCATCAGTTCATTAGATTTCATTTGGACAGTGCTATTGTGAAGTTGACCAGACGTTGAAACGGTACGCTGAGTAGGTCAGTATATCGTAAACCTACATGGACAGGCTAGTAAACCAACTTCAGTAGTTCTGTGCCCATTAAAAAGAAACGAGATCCAGCTCAAGGGCTAGCAACTAAAGCGAGAAGGATTGATTCGGATGATACAGTGGACCAAAAACTGGAAACGGTTAAAAACCTGTTGAGGGAAAACGGTTATCCGTAGCAACTCTTCACTTCAAATATGAAGACGAAATTTACCTATGAGATATTGCTCACAGTGGAAAAGAAAGTAATGTTTATAAAACTTCAGTTTAAAAGGAATAATGTGACAGATCAGTTTGACCGTTGTATTTGCCGGTCATTTAAGCGTACCTTTCCAGTAGCAACCTTAAGAAGTTGGTTTACAACAATGCCGATTTCAAGACTAAACTTGAAAAGCAGACTACCAGTCCACGATCAATGTTCTTGTATTCATTCAGATGTTGCTGCCGTTGTACTGCAGAATATGTTGGTCGTACGAGTAGACACTTGTCAAAAAGGATCAAGGAACATCATCCAGTATGGATTGGAGCGGGTTGTAAATCAATTAGTAGCGCCATTGTTGCACATCTAGCTGACACCAATCATCGCATAGACATCAGTGAATCACTTCGGATTGTGTACACATTTACCAGTACAGGCAAAAATAGCCCGTCAGCGCATTTTGGCGGCCACCGAATCGAATACAATCAGATTGCATAACCCTAACCTATGTCTTCAAAGGAAGTTTGTCCAGTCCTTGTAACTTCTATGGTCATAGATCAATCACATTCATTCTGATCATACACGAATATTTACCGCTGAACGTGTGACGTAACATTCAATCAATGTCCGGGCCGGGCCTAACCAATCATTGTGTGCAGTTTAGTAGTTGACTTTATTGTCACCCGTGAAAGGTAACTTCATGTTTTTTGCGGGAACTCTTGCCTATGAAACCCATATAATTGTAGTAACTTGAGAAAGAATCATCGAAAAAACTGTTCGTCACATCGTTACTCCTGACTATGAAAATTTTTCGTCAAATGTCATTGGTTTGGCATCATTCAAACTTGCGCACAACAGATCACGAGGTTGACTGCTTGCAACCGTTAAGCAGTACTTTTCTTCAGCTAGATGTATTTTGACCTTTCGTTCAATGTTGCCTGCATCACAAGTTTGTATGTTGTTTCAAATTAACACACTCGTTTTGTATCGTGGTTTAAGGTGTTGTAAAACACTCAGATTTGTGCTTTTCTTCCAACTGACGGATTGAAAGTTTACAATGACTATAAGGAAAAGTCAAAGATGTAACCAGAATACAAACAGTGTTATACCTAAATTGTGACTAACTGTGTTGTGAACTGATTTCGTTCATCAGAAAATCATATGAAACCTAATATCAACATAACACGCTTTTGTGCACAGATATAAAACACAAGCAGGTACCATTCTCACCAGCAGGTCATATCTGTGCTACAGTTAGAATAATCTTTTGCTCATCTTCTGTTACCCCTGCTTGCAATGAACGGTGTTATCAGACCTACAAAACTATTCGGGTTGATGAATTTTTACAGTCAGCAAAAACGATATTATGAGAATGGCAAATTAGCGAACGGGGTGGTTTTTTGGTCTATAGGTCCGATATCCATTCACAGCTTTGTTTGTTACTTCTTTGTGCATAAAACGTCAACAGGTAATTTCCGGAGAATTGAAGCGATATTAGGACGATATGTCAGGCTCATTTTTGCTGTTATCGCGAGCTCAGCTGACTACAGAAAAGCAAAATCGCGACGTTTGAACGACAACCGCGAATAAATTCAAACACTATTCATGAAATTCGTGCACGCAAAATTCACTCAATGAACACATGAGTTTCAGTGTTTCTATGGAAATAGATGAGACCGCATTGAAAGCGGATGGCTTTTTAAGACAAAACTTTCAACTGAGCACTAAGGATCTCCGGTACTTTCACCATCAGTGAAAAGAGTGCGGATAGACGGTAAATCTGTGGACTGTAAATATTATTAGGGAAAAAAAATGTCTGAGATTATGCTGTTTTACTGCTTATTTCGGGATGATAGCCGGGACCGGTTAAAAGATGCATGTTTCTTAGACACTGGTTTAAGTCTGAAGATAGACTCATGAGGCTCAGAACCGTATTATTCAATATTTATATCCCAGTTGAATTAAATTTTGGACTTATGATCAGTGTATTTGATCTTCACACTACTTTTGAGTTTGTTTGCTTTTGATTACAACTTTCAGCACAGCTGGAACCAGACCAGTCAGGTTCAACGTTCTTTGTTTTGAAATCAGTAATTATTAAGATATTCTGTTATCTGAAGATGTAAGTTTAATGTAAACATGTAATTGCGATGAAGACAAGAATGGTTATGATTAATTTCATCGAGTGCATACTCTAGTGTTTTGTTGGAACCTATTCTTAGGATGCCGTCTCTCCGTTTCGTTACAAAACATTTTTGCATGATTCTTTTTAGTGATTTAGATACATAAGTGATCATCCTGCTCCACTACCGTTTTCTGATTGTGTGTAATTTGGCTGTTGATCTGTACACATCGACACTTCTGTATGATCATTAACAGAGTACCCCAATAATGGGTTGCAATCATGGCGGTACATTAGTTACTTTGACACTGAAAGTGCTCAGGAAAACAACCTAACGTAAGCGCTAGACGACCATTTTGAAACGTTTCTTACTCTACTCCTTTTACCAACTTACTTGCTGGCAAACAATAATGAGAGCCTAAACTACTCGAAAGAGAGATAAATTGAGAGCGGCACACTTTTTAGACAGTACCAATCGGTTGCAAATATCAAAAAACACAACAAATCCTTCCTCGCAGTTGTTTACTTAAGCTAACATTTTTTGCTGAGTGGAACAGCACTGCGAATCAGTCTATTCTATCGGCAAAGTAAACAGCACGTCCTTACGGATCAATTTTTTATCGGTTTCAGGGGCTCACAGTACAGGTAACAATATTTTCCTGTTCATCAGTTATATGTAGATTGCAGGTTACATGGGGTTGATGGTAGCAGGTTTAAATCTTGTGTCATGCATAATTGACCTGGATGGAGGTCCTACGTAGATAAACTACTGTCCTATTCATGATCATTCGGGACGACCTGAACGTTCTCTGTCTCGGTATGATTGAGTAGAAAATAAAATGCAAAAAAAATCATAATTGTATTATGCTTGGATTGGGATTATCATACGACGATCTAAGACTCGAATGTACTCAATGTATGTGTGCATTGCTCTCATCTGTAACCTTTGACGTATCGCTTAAGTAGTTTACAAACCCACTTTCTCAAATATCCCTTGATGTGAGGTCAACAACTACTGTTGGCTTAAGTAAACGTGTTGTCGCAACAACTACTGTTGGCCTAAGTAAACGTCTTGTCACATTTTGTGTCCAGGAAGTCAACATGACGTTACGAAGTATACTGACAACAGAGTAATCAGCAAGTGATATCCTATAGTGAAGCATTATTAATCAGGTGCTGAATCTCTAACCAGGTTAGTTATCCAATCAGAAATGTGGTTGGTGAAATCAAAAAGCTTTTAGAGTGAATTGTTTTTAATATTTCGCGCATCGAATTTAGACCTGGCGGGTTTGTGGCAGACACACTTAATCGTCACAATTAGGCACATCCGTAAGGTATTGTAAATTTTGTTAAGTGGATTCAAGTGTATTGGTCAAGCGATCGTTTATATATCGATGTAACAGTGAGAGGTGTAAATGCATTTCTGTCTGGTTGGAAGTGAAGTCAGTTATCTTTTCGTCTTACTGAATGGTCATGAGTTTTGCAAAATAACCTGAGACAGTACTCGATACCGATTTAACCCCAATTACTTTTGATCACAGGTTTTGTATTCCAATAGACTTTTCGGCCAGCCTGTTAAGAAAGTTAATACAATGACGCGTAGTGTGTATTATTGCTCCCATAAAGAGTTGAATTCCTGTTCACTATATCGTTTATTTTGAAGAGCAATATACACAGCTTCGTTCAAGAGAAGAGCAAACGGTGACCAAAAATAAACAACTGATATGTAAAAGATGAATGTGAAAACAGGCTGTCTGTCAAATGTGAGACACTGCGTAGTTAGCAACACTGAACAAATGACAATTCTAATAGTAATAGTCCAGTCATCACATGAAAAGTTATTTGTGTTGTATATAACAAACGGGTTTAGAATTTAAAGAAAAATACATGAAAAATAACAAAAAAGAAAATAGGTAAACGGTCAGTATTCACAAAATCCAAAAGGCTCTTCAGGGCAAAAAAGTGCTTTCACAGTCAAGGCTCACGCATCGGGACAGAAAATGTCCTTCATAATGAGACAACTGTCAGAGAGGTGGCAACAATTAACGCCAGGTTCCTCACATAAATGTGTTGTAAGTTTTTAGGGAACCTAGGACAGTCAGTAGACTGCGTAGGAGGGCAGCCCCAGTCGAAGAATAGCATTACTTGAAGAAGGAAATATAATACCGCGAAAAGAAGTGATCACAGGTGAGTGAGAAACAGAGTTCACATCACAGCCCAAAGTATAGAGGACCGATTGAATGGCGGCATTATAAGAATCCGTCCCGTACTGCGCAATCTTGTCTATCCAAGCAAATTGGCTTCGATAATCATCCGCTATACTGACGTCAAGCACTATAGTAGCGCCGTCACGGACCATGATAACATCGGGTTTGATGAACGAGCTCCCTGTTAGTACTCGCAGCTCCTCGAAGACTTTATAACCCAACTTGCGCAGTCGTTTCGCCAGGTCTTTGGCCACACGGTTGTGTCGGGCGCAACTCGCATCATGGGTGATCCAGCATGATTGTAGAATATGAGCGAGGCTTTCCGGTTGACCGCAGTTGCCAGGACAGAAAACTGAGTGGTCACTTCGGCCACCTCGTGAATTTCGGACTTTTGTCCTCAGTAGCGTATTATTGCTCCCATAGAGAGTTAAATTCCTGTTCACTTGTACGTGAAGTAGGATTACTTGTGATAACCACACTAGTTTCTTTGATGGTATTGCAGTCAAAACCTCGTTTTCCTCTCTTAGGAGCAAGATAAAAAGTTAGGCGTGAAAGTACTTACGTTTGCTGCAGTGTACTCGGAGTGACACTAATCATTTTAACTTGAAATCAACTGTGATCTTCTGTTGATGTGAGTGTACAACCTTCGAATTGCTCGTGAAAGTCTCCAAAATTCAGGCTGTGATCCTCCTAGTTCATCTTCTTACTGAAAGATATCACTTGATTGGTTCTACTCATATATGACTAAAGAATTGACGCATTTTCGACAGGATCATTTACGAGTTATTCGAATTTAACATACGAGGTCAGTGGATATCTGTGAACGCAATTTCTCCATCTGAAGTGTCGTATAACAATAGCTGTAATACGCCTGGAAAACGTAATACAAGTTTATGTTTTGAGTCCTCCTTGCACTAATTCCTTTGTTTATGCTACAAATTACGCGATTGGGATGGCCGATAAAAATCGATCCCACTTGGAAACGCTTGCTAGTACTTAGAGGGAAAAACAATCCTACACTTTTTTTGTGTAATTGCGTAGATTTCTGTAATGTCCATCACATATATCATGTCTTACTTCCTGCTGGATATGACATTCTGTTTGTAACACGATAACGACTTAGCAGAATCTCAGATTTACTCTCTGAACCCGATTTAAAACTGGCAAGATGAAATTTACCGTGAAGCACAATGCTCTTCTGTACAGAAAATCAATGGTAAGTAGTGAAAATGTTCCTGGTAGCAGGGTGTTTCTTAAGTTGAGAAGCACCTGCCATTCAGAATGTCTACCTTAGATGTAACCAACCTGATATGTTTGCATGAATTCTTCCAGAATGACACTGATGCTTTTCTGCTGTGGCTTTTATGTTTGCCACACTGTCGAAAACCTGAAACAGACATAATGCTTACAGGCGAAAAAATCATTGTGTGGTTTGTAGCCATGTGTCTAATTCAGAAGTCACTCTTGAAGACAGGTAATAAATATTTCAACTGCTTATCTTTAAAGGGGAATGGGGAATGTTCTGTCGTTAACATGAAGCTGCAACTGAAAGCCTACATCAGTACATGGTCCATTCCGGAAAATGTTTATCATAGTGGGGGATTGTATAGGTTTGGTAAAGAGCATTACAGAGTGAAAACATGTTTTCCACCCTACTAACATTGTGATCTAAATGAAACAGTCGGTCTTACTAATTTCCTTAGCTTTTGTGCTTCTATTTCTAGTAGGCTGAAGTTGAATCGTTTGTGTTTGGCCAGCAAACGAGCAAACATACACAATAGTCTTAGAAGGAGTTGAAATAGTTTTTTTTTGCAAACAGTCTGGTTTCAGTCGCCGCCAGCAAGGTGGTGCACATCAGTTTCGACCGTGTTAAGTCATCATTATGACATACCCTGGGAACTCGAACGTATGTACGGTGGACAACTGGCAGATTGAAGAAGTGAAACGTAGCAGCTAAGACAATTAACTTACAACCCTAGCAGGTGAAGTTCCATGGTATGGTGTGCAAGCACTCTGGACACTATATGATGCTTACTCACAGGTAGATGGTTCGATTCCCGGGCATGCGAAATATTGTTTGGGCCCACCATGGTAGGAGTAGCTGTTCATCACTTTGCTGGTGATCACTGAAAATAGAGGAATGGAATGAATGGTAGCCAGATAGGCGTTAAAACTGGTTCGGTTAGATCCAGAAAGTTGGTATAGAGTTGTTCCGTTGAACAGTGCAACCGGTCACTCATATTGTGTTTACTGCTAGTCTGCTCGACGTCACATACGATTTGAGCCCGTGTGTATGCAGGTCCAGTATTTGCGTGACAGATTTTTTGAGTGATTTCGCTGTTGTCTCATGATCGATTAACATTTAAGGTGAAAAATTAGAGTGTGCTATGGATAAACAAAATTGTTAAAACATCGTTCTGTCGCTCATCAGATGTGCGAACGGTCAACTTCCCAACAGCTGTCACTGAAACCTCACTTCTGAGTGCATTACTTCAACCGGAAGTTAGGGAAAATCTAACTGAAGAAATGGTTCAAATACAGCAAATCGTGCAAAACTTCGTATGCGGGTATTTTGCTTCGCGGGGTAGAACAGTGTGAACATGATGGAAACGGTTCCAGTACAAACACTCATCAATGAATAAAACAAATGATGGAAAGCGTGTCAAGGTCGTTTTGCTTGCCCATCCACTACAATTCCGGCAATAAATTCCAATGTGGTACTGTTGGTAACTGGCATAAGTGTGGTTTTCACGAGCTATATGATCAGCTATCACAGATTATTACTAGAAGACAAGTTCTTCGGTATTTTTCGTCTGTTCTATTTTTCGTGCATCGGTACAGGTGCGTTCGGGACTGTTTCGTTTAGTTCAAAGCATTTTCATGCAAATCCTCTACTCCTTCGATAAGCCAATTGATTATAAAGTGTTTCTTATCATGATTCCGCAGTTTTTATCATTAAGCTGGAGCCAACAACAGATATATCACTGTCTGTCACTGGTGATATTCAGTACAAAACCAGATTACGGTCTGACAATTGTATCAGTGTCATCGAAAGCTGCACCTTAAACGTAATATTGCTTTGGAACTTTGGCACTCACACTGTTTGATTAGAAGTTGAAATATTCAATCACATTGTGTGTGCGTATCTTGCAAAAACGGTAAACTTTCGTTGAATCTGCCGTTTGTGGTCTGGTTAGACTTGGCATTGTGAGTATCGCAATGATCTAAAGTTTCATAGGGTCACTGACTATGTCGAACCTGTAAGTGGATCAGCAACTATCCAGCTGGACTTGGTCGTGACAAACAGAACTCTGCATTTGTGAGCCTGTTCTTTCGTTTTAACGTGTCCCCTTTACAACATTTTAATTAGCCATCGACCTGCATGTGCGAGTGTGAGTGCTTAAGGCATTCGACAATTTGTTGTCAGTTAAGGAGAGAAGAGTCATACAGATGATCGTTTTGTGTGAAATTTAAAATAAGGTTAGACTACACTTTTTGCGGTGACTATAAATGTAAGTGGGATTTTTCAGTCGTACGCAAAATTATGGGTGTTACCAGGTTTTGTAATAGACACTTGTGATCCACGAGAGTTGAAAAGGTGCATGCCCTATTTTTTGAAGATCGTCACCTGATCAACCATGAAATGGTAGGTAATGGTTAAAGATCATTGAAGGAATGCAGTACAAAGTAAAGGGGCTGAGACGTGGTTGTTGTATCATAACAAATCACCGGCTTAAGCATCACCCACTGTCGGTGACCTATTGGCAATGCATGAGACTTCCATAGACTACATTTCAGTTCTGGCCCCCAGAGACAATTTTGTTTTCGGAAATGCCATTCGCTCTGAACAGTAGCTGATTCATATATATGTTAAAATGAATTCTAAACTACATTTCCTCAATGAAATTAATACCGAGAGTGTTGTGTCAAAGGTGGAACGGAGTTCCTCGAAAGGAGCATGCAAGTTGTGAGTAAAACAATATTACTGGTGTTCAAAAGTTGGATCACCTCTCGGGCAACCATCATGCTCCGAACGGAGTCTTCTTTATTATCGGTACACTTGTTTAGCCTCTTCCAACGAAGGAGGCATCTTTAAGGCGATCCAATAGTAGTGATTCAGTGCAAATAGTTGATTTTTTTGTTGAGCTATGGAGGTAGTTATCCCGCTACACACAGGTGTTAATGACCCCAGCTTAATTTTAATGATTTTCGTCAATTTACCTAAGCCGGATGCTAGACCAGTTTACTCTTTCTCTAGCAAAAAGGACAAGGCAAACCTGATTTACTGAATCGTTTCGCAATCACACAACATCTTAACGGTGGTGTCCGACCTAACCAGACCAAGCCGACTGCAAATGCTTATCGACCTTTGTCATGATATCCGTCACATCGGTGAGAGTGAGGTCATGACGTGTACTTAAAGCGTAACCCCACGGCAGACTAACAACCAAGCCCATTGATGGAAAGGCAGTTGTTACTGTCACCATGCCCACCACCTAATCTAGTCACAATGTTGACAATTGGTTCATGTTTGGGCCTTTCACAACAGGACAGACCCCAATCCCGTGGCGCAACATGTGAAACCAGCAACAATGTGTGTATATAGGTCGTGGCTGATTTGACCCGTCATTAACCGCGTGTGAAGCAATAGGTCACGGGTTGAATGGAAACAAATTAAGGGCAGTGATTAGTTTTTTTTGTTCATTTGGGTGAGTTCCAATTAAAAGCCAAAATTTAACGCAACTTTTTGAATCGTTGTAGCTTCAGCGTTAAATTACTTTGTAGAATGACCTTGGTTATGTAGTCTTTTCAAGGTGCAACTTCAAAAGGCTCGATTCGCGCAACGGCTTTCAAAACAGAAGTAAAAGTTTTTGTGTTGAGCGATTTACCTCTCATCCGCACTTCACCGTATGTCGTATGGAGACAAGAAAGAACACTTTAAAATAGGTGGATAAAATTGCACACACTAATGAAATTTCACCCACAACCTGTGTAGGTTACCATGGTCAACGTGGCACTAAAATGGTGTCACAGATGTCTTTCTGTATTCACGGGATAGGACACCATTTCTCAGCTGTTATCGTTAGTGAGATCAGATGCAATATCTGTCTGCGTGTCACGTGACAGACGCTTAATTTGTCTAGATAGGTATTCGCAGTTGTCGAGCTACTGTTGAGACTGGCCGATTGAATTCTGTTGTTAAACACACAACTGATCGCTTACTATCGTCACCCCCAAGCTTGTTTCTGGTCCACGTCCAAATATGTCATCTGATCTGATGAGACAACCTTTGGTACAATGTGATTTGGTATGGAAAGGGTTTGGAGTCTTCACTGGCAGAGTCCGCATCCGGAAGTTAGGGAGGACAAACTGTTGACATCGTCACCTCTGGATAGTAATCCTACGAAAAATTCCAACCACAGTGCATTAAGCGATTTTGTTTCAGGTTGATTAGGCCTGCGGTTTTTTACTGTGGAGGTTGCAGGACATCTTACATCCTCAGGATGGTCTTCGGTTGCTCCAATTAGTTTGGTAAATTTCCATTTAAGTAGCCTCATCAGAATGTTTAAATGTCTGTCTAAGGTGGTCTTTTTTCATACTGAATTGACATAAGACTTTGGCCAGACCTTATGCGCTTACGGTACATTGATTATCCAGTTGATTTACGAGTGTTTCATGGGGTGCGGACATCTAGAAACGCGAGTGAATCAACTGCTACATGACTGGTGATAATTCAATGACATTTCAGTAGCTTTTCGTAAGACCCATATGTTTTGTCTTTTTATTTCATATATCTTTATTATCAGTTTGTTGCCAAAGTATTGAGGATTGTGGCGTTCAATGTCAATGTGAATTTTGCATTATCATCAAGATGACGATGAATATACTAGCTGGTAACAATTCCAACTTATTCTTCATAATTGCACTATAAGTTCCTCTTTAGATCTTGAGTTCGAAGAAAAGTGTCGTGTTATACATTTCGCTCTACATACCGGGTATTGCGATACTGACTGGGAAATTTGGCTGTTCTAGATCCTCACGGATTACATCGAGGTTTTTTTATAGACTATTCATAACGTCGGGGAGTGGTACCTAATCTGAATATTTACTGATGATTACCGCCTTAGCTGCTGTGGAAAAATGACAGAATGGTTAGCTGTTTAGCAGGCAGAGAATGATGGATGGATGTCGGAAACTTGCATAGCTGTCGAAGTGAATAGCAGTCAGTGGGATGATTGAGATAACGGTTGTATACGGATGGATGATTACTTTTGTGGCAGTGCTTTTGCACCGTGCATGCCTGTTTCCTTGGTAAACTACGGATAGAACTGGATATGACAGGCTCTCCTATTAAGTGACTATGAATTACAATCTTATATATACTTGTAATACTTTGCAATTTTATCAAAAAGTATAAGTGACTCAATTCCTTTTGTGTTTTTACAACTGTGCTGTACTTATTCTGCCCATACTACTGTCGATCCAGATGTATGAACGGAACAAGTTTCCCTTACCGAAGGATCAACGTGACGCGGTCAACATTTTCTAGCGTTAGGATTTTCAGTTCACATCTCAAGACTTACAGTAGTGATCGAAAAAATTAACTAGCGAACGAGAAACCAAATTGATGGAGATGACATTCATGAACAATTGTACTGCGCAGACATCTAAGCACATTTCGCCAAACTGCGTGTTAGGCTTGTTAAGAAGCAGAAAGGTAGTTTTTAGGAACAGGCAAACATCAGGATAACGTTTAGCAAAATTGATTACCGTATTGCGAAAACGTTGCTTGAATTTTGTCAGAAAACTTACTAATCATCCTTTATCACGTGAATTTATTATGCTGGTCAATGTCTCTGTATAGATTGCACAAGAAATATTGGTAAAATGATGATTTACTCTAGGACTATCGGTGAGAATCCGTTCCAACCCACTGTACGTATCTCATCATAACTATGTATCAGCCAGTTATTCAACTGACTGCAGAGGAGGGTTTTCCGATTTTTCAGTTTACGTCGTCACTCTACTTATTTCCGCCAAACTCGTGATGTGCACGCAGAACTGACATCAAGTTATCCGTTTCATCATGTTTAATTATAACATCGGGAGCCGGGTAGATTTACTCTTTCAGTGACACCTAACGGTTGTAAGGTACAAAGTTGGTCAGACTTGAATCATCACACAAGATCACCAGTACACTCATTTTCTTCCGATTATTTGTCGAAAATTCGTTGTGTGAACTGGTCTTCTGCTTTTGCTATGGACAAGGTGTTCACATCAGTCAAAAATAAAAAATCATCGAGGTGGCTTCCTAATCTCTATGAAGACGTTCCGTATTGAACAGATTTGCGGAGGACATAGAACATAAAACGCATTCTAATTTTACAAATTCGACACCGGATTTCCTGCCACTAAAAATACCAACCACCTTTTCATTCATTATGAATAAATCAAGCCTATGTAGATTCCTTGAGTAAACTTAGACATAAACGTTTTGTGAGAAACCAATTGGGATCTAACTACTTCACCTAAAATGTAGGTTCAAAGAATAGCGTCTTCCCTGAGATCTTCTGATCAACTCGGAGTCAGAGGTGGAAGTGATGGAAACGGTGCAGATTTGAAAAAGGAGACCAATTATTGTCAGTGTTATCAACATTTTAACTGTCGGCTGTTTTAAAAACTTGCTACTTTCCGAAACGAAATCACAAGCAGAACTCGTGGCACCAACCTAATCTCAGTTTCATTAGGTTTCAACGGGTTGTTTTATAGATAAGATGTATCAGTAAAATGGAAAATTACAATTCGTGCCAATCCCTCGACTTTCTTATTGGTCAACTAGGCTCCGCTGGTAGCTCGTTTGTTTTAACGGGTGAAACGTTTAAACAATATCTTTTACTGCGATGTTCGTCCTGGCAAAATTCGATGCTATGCTACCGTGCCATTCGGATTGGTCACTGCACTGTTATGTAAGTTTGCTCGCTTTGTCAACAGTGATAAGTCGTAGCCTTCGGCGAATCACTGGTTAACTTCTTGCCGATGAGTTCGTCCAATCCAATTCTTTTGCAAATTGCACCATTATACTTGTAGACAACGAACGACAGTCCAGTCATTGTGCAGTAGTTCCGAAGAAAATAAAATATTAATCTTGCCGTTACTGTAACAATTGCACTCAATTAACATTCTCGTTATGTTTGTAATATTTTTGTGGTGTTTCTTCGCCTTATCACCTGTCAACCTCTCGGAATTACAAACCTAGTGTAAACTGCTTAGACAACCCATAGTAAAGGTTGATTCAAATCTTTTACTATGGGATACGTTTGAACAGTTTGATTGAACCACAGGAGAGATCTGCTCTTTAGATAACCTCCGAGTAAGGTTGCACTAGGAAGGATTAGCCTTATCGTATCGTAGCATGGTTAAGTTAATTGGTAGTAACTTGCGTTTATTACTCTTGTCAAAAAAGTGCTTAAGATAATTTGTATACCAAGACATTGTACATTGTTTCCTTAAATGTGTTAGTCGCATAACTCAAAGTGTTTTACCTCTTGCCGTATGGTCGACGTTTGCTCGAACTGCTGTACCTTGTTCAAACTTCATTTGGAAATATCACTGCACCAACCAGCCGTATAATGCCCTTCATCAAACTCCCAATCGTTTCATGCGAAAGATTGTCTCTGTTCGTTCAAGTTTACCAGTGTACTAAAAGGCTAGTTCCCAACCAGCTTTCCACCAAAAGTTGTCATGCAATTTTGAAGTAAGCTGTAGGTTTGAGGGCTGATGATTCAGAGAAATGATTGTTAATCAAAGGAGCGCAGAAAATTGACAAGGCAGTATGCGGTGGAAATCTACTCGATTCGACACTTTTCTAAACCTCCATCAAATAGAAGATCTAACAAGGAACAATTTCAAACGCTGCGGTATTGATACCATCTAAAACATGGACGAACAGCTTCATTGTTACCTCATTCGTTTTGTGTCAAGTTCTTTATTTTGTGTTGTACCAATCAGACTACAGTTTGTAACTTGGTATGTGCCATCGAGATTCGTCAATTATATACTTTGAATTCTTTAATACTGATGTATATCTATAAATGCTGGTTGTTGTCCCATGAGCGAGAACTAGTTGCTTCCGAGTATTACGTAGTAAGTTCGATGTGTGAAGAAGACGGATTCACTCACTGAGGGCAGAATTAGTTTTGTGGTAACCCCAAAATAAGGCTTACCAGTAACATTAACACACAGAACGAGTAGCTAGCTTCACTCTCTACATGTAAGGCATGTTATGGCTCACTGATGTGTCGAGTTGCGCCCATTCAGACTTCATTTTTCAAGTAGCTCATCCCAATTTTCCAATCATGCCTCGTGTACTCCATGGGACTGTACCTCAGTGAGGACCATGTCAACAATAGCTCTCATTTTTAGTTCAAAGCGAGGTTGTGCTAGTGTTGACATATTATAGGAATCCAAATAGACCATCTAACATTAAAAGCTTACCTTACATTCCAGCGCTAGACTGCATACGTAAGGCTTGGATGAAGATAAATTTTGTTTAATAGGGCTGTTTAACGGAACCCACAGCGCCTGAACGTTCGCATTTACCGGCTGTCGTTCCTATCAGTTGCTCCACAAATAAATGTGCTTTATGTGCACTTCTAGCAAGCATTTGATTGTTTGATTTTTATGACTCATAAGTAACTAACCATAATCACGTGACGGAGAACTTCATATACAGGTTTTCTGATTTCTCGCATTCCATTTGCCACATCGGTTTAATCGCTCCTTGTTTATTTCGCTACCGTTCGTCCTCACTGCTTCTACCGGCACATGTACTAAACTATCCCCAACTTACGTACCTAATGAATCAAGTGATCCAGCAACCATGGTGTTGTAGCCGTCGTCTCGCCCTCTCACGCGGCTCATCACGTGACAAGCCTAAGACTAAGAGACG
>LUCH01004911.1:0-12548 GCA_013368495.1 Paragonimus heterotremus
GGCTCACTTGCATTCGATTGGACACAACACTTCCCATTCAAAAATGAACTCAAATGTTGGAAATCGGCCTTAGTAACCTCTTCTTGTAGGACACTTTCTGCAAGTGATAGAAACAGAAGTATTACTTTCTCACTGTTGTCGTTTTGGATTATTGTCTGTGCATCGTATGTTACGTTACCGACGCGTATTCGGTGCTCAGTGCTGCACGACGGGACGGAGCAACTGACAGCAGTAGGTGCAAACTTTCTCTTTTTGCATTAACATCTTCATAGCTGTCATCGTCTGAAAAACTTGACTGTTCACTGCTAAAATGATACCCAACTGCAAGGGCGAACTAACATTCGACGTTTTTGGGGTAAACCCATGTTCATTGTATCGTCACTTGAAGGTAGAGTATCAAAAGTGTATCTGACTTCCATTTCCCTTGAGTGTTCGAAGTCAACTGCAATGAAATGTTGGTAGGTTTGACATCAAGTAATGTAACTTACTTGTGGTAACCAGTAGGCTAACTGTTAACTTGGGGTCGTCGGACTTCGGTTGCAGGTGGTTTCGTGCATACCTGTAGTACGTACTTTTAGGTAGTCGCGGAATGGTCGTTGTTGTTCTGGTAGCATTAAGCCAGGTGCTACTGATGACGGCAACATCTTCGTTGTCGTCGGCCTCAAGTTCAACCACACAGTAACACTTCCAACGCTTCACATGGTCCAATGTCATTTTGTCTAATCTTCTTGTCTTGTGTACACACTGTTTCGATTTTTCTGAATATATATAACTGTGCTGATCTGATGATTAATTATTGAAACATTTGTTCGTCACGTTTCCCCTTATATAGTACAATGGGAATTTTCGCGCGTTATTTCCAATTGATTCGATCAGTTGTGCTGCTCCAAAGAGATTTCTGGTTAACAGCGGATGTAATCTTGAAGAAAGGTGAATCCAGTTGTATGATAAAATGGATAGTTGATTCCGTTAGCCCTCAACTCTCCAAAAATCACGACACAGACGGCACGGAACGAAGAGAGAACGCACGGCTTGCGACCATCGAGAAGAAGTGTATTTTCGATTCACATGGTTTAAGCCCCAGGTGTACATGTCAGTTAGAGAATGATAAAGAATGTGCGCAAAACAGTGAAAATTATGAAGTGCAAAATGCTGTGCAAACGCTACAACCTCGTGTATTATTATCGACCCTGAAAACCAGTGTACTGGGGAATTACATCAAGCCAACGAGACACAGAGAGGTGTGACTTTTGTTTCGGGCTTGATATTACAAATTAACAACTTGACTAAAACATAAACAGGTTGAAAGGCAGAAGTATTGAGAATGTATAGTGAGGTGCAACTACCAACTATTGCACTTGTTATAACCGATACAGGCCTTTATTGGTTGCAGTTCACCGGAAAAAGCGTTGCAACCTAAGCGTGGAAATTCTAATGGCGAGTAAAATCAAGTGAGGAAAAACCGTCAAGTAACCGAAAAAATTCTGTTGGGAGAAACCTGTGGCCCCCTGAAGTGTTAACATGCAATAAATACTAAAGAATAAGACTGGCAAACGGTTGATGAGCACTATACCGGCATTCATAGTTGAGCCACTGGCTACCAAAATGTAGCCATCCTATTTATGTATTATTGGCTATGTTTGAGTTTCATTTCTCATGTGCACCCTTTTGTTGCGAAACGTTGAATGCGTTTAAACATTTATGTAAAAGAGTAAGGATACCGACAATGTAGGATCAAGCGAACCGAAACGGCCGGTTAAGAATAACACAATGAGTAAACAAAGGGTTTATTGCCAATACGCGAAGTGGACGTGCAAGCGAGCGAGCACTACTTGGAGACCGCGAACGATGAATCAGCGACAAGCGTGATCCATACGTTCGAATGTGTGGGTACCTGACTGTATTCTTACTCATTCAAATGAATATTCACATACACACGAAGGCTCGCAACAAAAAAGGTACACATGACAATCGAAACCCTAACAGGATTACTACAACAGGTACCCAGCGCACTCCAATATAAGACTCACACCAAGCGCACGCTTACCGTTCAGTTGTGTTTCCGTTTCATCTTGCTACTCGCTCCCACACCGATTTCGTGTGTCTGCAGTACACCCCATATTTGCGTGTTGCAGTATTCTCGACCTGTTGTCTGGGTGAGCTCGACACAGCAAACTTGTGAGCTCGATTCTGCGGTATACTGTAGAGTAGATTTGATTCCCATGAATCGTTTGTTTTCTGTTATATTATGTTTCTAATGTGCATGGTGTATAAGTATAACTGTTACATTATATCCTATTTGGTTTCGTTCAATTGCTGTCAATATTATAGATTTTAAGTGGGAAATTTCTTCTTTCCTATCGCTGATCACGTTAACAGTCCCTGCTTTTTGGAGGCCTTGATTCAAATTTGCAATTCATTGTGTCAGAAAAGGAGTTTAAAAACTGAGATATGGCAAATAATTTGGACAAACGTTCTCAATTTATACGACGCCTTCGTCGCTCTATGGGAAATGTTGCTAGCGATATCTTATTAAGATTAATACCTGATTGTTGAGATTTTAAATAGATAATTCTTAAAGAAACACAGCTGTCGGACAAAATGTGTCTCGAACAACTGTTCCACATGTCACTGCTGGGCAACAAAGAGTCATCAGTTGTTCTTCTTGGCATGTGGCAGACAGCGGGTAGATCCCAGTTACTACAGTCTCTCTTTCAAAAGTTGTAGATGTAACGACTTCTTGAGTAAACTCAGATACTGTTATCTGTGTTCTCCTCACGTCCGACGAGTGGCCTAGCGCCTTCGGCCGACGCAGTACACGAACGTTTTCTAAGCATCGTTCCGCCACCAGTAGTTGGGAAAGTAGTCACCAGCTGCAATCCTTTCAATGGTTTACTGGCCACACAAGAAGCTGAAATAATAGTCCTGCACAAAAA
This sequence comes from Paragonimus heterotremus, assembly GCA_013368495.1. Taxonomy (NCBI): domain Eukaryota; kingdom Metazoa; phylum Platyhelminthes; class Trematoda; order Plagiorchiida; family Troglotrematidae; genus Paragonimus; species Paragonimus heterotremus. The sequence continues at coordinate 2,937 of LUCH01004911.1, forward strand.
AAATAATAAACACAGTCCCTCGGAATCAGACACCGAGATAGCTCAGTGGAGACGCGAACTGGCGGACCTTCCTACCAGTGTAGTGAATATGAGCGATCGTATTGTACTACTCATACCGCGGCTATTCAGTAGCAGGACCGGAGCATATATTTTGAAATCGTACAACCCAGAGGAAAAACGCAGGAAGGAGCATCAGAGTGCAGCACCGCTCATAATGGAGCTGAGCATTGATGTCTGAGGCAACCGAGACGGTCTGAGGCCGGATGCCGCGTGCAAATGAGTGGTTTTGTGTCTGGTTTTGTATGAATGCTTAACCCATGTATTGCTTTGTCGAATAAACAACCTTTGTGCCATCCTCGTTCTTGGATCGCAACAGTAGTATTCGTCGACCCAGACTGCCACTCAAAATCTCTCGAATAGGGGCCCGACAATTGCCTAGAACATAGACCAACGACCTTAATTGGTACCATACGGTAAAAACACCAGACGATGTCGATCACCACATAGCAGTCGGAGAAACTAACGTCTAAGTTAGTAGATCGACACGTCTCATCGCTGACGAATACAGGCCGGACGTAAATCAGTCTCCTTTTCTTCCTGAAAGATTTAAACTCCAGAATGAACTTCCTCGTAGATACAGCAACAACGGATGGTGCTAGTCCTTATTCGGCAGCGGAAGCTGGATTTGGGTCTAGCATTACATTCCGATTCGCAACTGCTAAGCCCACCAAAACTTTTGATTGTCGACTGTTGAACCTAAACCTTGATCTTCCCCGTGATTTTAGCTGGGTTATCCTTGTAACCAATATTCCTGTCCCTATCATTAACACAGATTTTCACCGACATTTCGATTTTTCAGTTGACGTTCATCAATGGCCTCAGGTTCATACTTCCACAAAACTCAAGGTTCGGGATAAACCGCCACACACGGCTGTAATCAGTCCAATACAATCCAATCGCGTAGTTCGCGAGCCTTATGAAAAGCTCCCATCTAAATTCCCCCACCTTATTCTATCCGCTAACAAAGTAACGGTCGTGACAACCGGTATCATCCTTGTCGCTTAGCTCTTGGTAAGCTAGAGGTTGACAAAGTCGAGTTTGAGCATGTACCTGTGCTTGGTATTAATCGCCCGTACAGCAATTCATGGATGTTGTCGTTGCAGATGGTGCACAAAAAGACGGATAACCATTGGTACCCGTACTGGGCATCAGAAAACACAGTCACTCTCGATACTTATCCAATTCTTCACATTCATGACTTGACGGTAATCTTATCCGGAAAGCAAATATTTACCAAAATTGACCTGGTCTGCGCGTATAACCAGATTCCAGCAACCCCCGAGTACACCTCAAAACAGTATTGAGACTAACAGTTTTTACGCATGCCGTTTATTTTTAGCAACGCTGCTCAAATTTTTGACATTTTTATTCCCCACATCTGTTGCACACCGGACGAGTTTATCCGTGCTTGAGTGATACGTTTGTCGCTAGCTCGTTACAAGGAGAACATTGCGCGCGTTTGTATTCATTGTTAGTCCGATCGTGTTTTCATGAGGTCCAGTTAGCTGAATGCCTAACGTGACTTTCTTAGGTCACAGCTGGAATGAACCTCTCTGCGACAAATTGCAAACAATAATGGATTATCCACAACTCAAGTCACTCAAACAAATTCGTCGGTTCGTTAATTTTAATTTTGTGAATACGCCCTTTTCACTTACGTTTACCGGTCCCCGTGTTAGGGAAGGTGTCGACCCAAACTTGGCACCATTTCAATCCAGTGTGCAATGGTTTGGATACAGTGCACTGCAGGCTTTTGTCAACGGATTACTTATCCAGCTGTTTGAGTGATTAATATGGTTATCTCAGTAAAATCGACTTTTGAAACGAACGGGACTACTCTTTCGAAAAGCAACCCGGGAGTCGCACTCCAGTGGGTACTCCGTGTCCTTGCTTATCTGTTCACTTTAAGCACTGATTACCGCCGTTGGCACCAGAGCAAGCTAAAATCAGTTGTCTGTGTTTACCTCCAACTAACTGGAGATAAACGGTTCGTTGTTTTCTAACTATGTCTTTCTTATTTGTTATTGCTGGAATTGCGTACAATGATTAGGGATGAACAGTCATGATGTAGACTGTATAAACCAAGAGGTGACTGTTAACGAGGGACGATAAAGGCAACTACTAGACTTCACACAATAATTGGTTAGACCCCGGCCGGAAGTTGACTGGATGTTACATCACATGACCAGAGTCATATATTTGTGTATGGTTAGACTGGATGGAATTGACCTGTAGCCAGGGATGTTGCAAGGACTGAACAAATTTTCTTTTGAGAGCACGGGTTGAGGTTGCGTAATCTGATAGCAATCGATTCGGTGGTCGCCGGAAAGCGCTGACGGCCTGTTTTTGTTTGTGTTGGCAACTCTGTAGACAATCTGGAATGCTTCGATGATGTCTATGCGACGGTTGTTTCCAACTAGATGTACAGCAATGGCGCTAATAATTGGTTTACGGCAACAGGTTCCTCCTATCCAAACTGGATGATGCTTCCTGGTCTTTTCTGATAACCGCCTGGTCGTACTACCAGCATGTTTTGTAGCGCAACAAGAACATGAAGATGAATGCACGACCTCTGATTGATCATGGACTGGCAGCTTGTTTTTCAGGCTCAATCTTAACGTCTTGCTTGTAGTGAACAAACTTTTTAAGGTTGCAGATAGAAAGTTACATTTACTTGACTGGTACATGCAACGTTCGAGCTGATCTGCTACAGTATCCCCTCTAAAAGGGAGTTTTACAAACACTGTTTTCTTTTTAGCTGTGACGAATAGCCCCATGAGGGATTTTGGCCTTCATATTTGATGCGATGAATTACTGCGGGCAGCCGTCTTCCCTCAACAGGCTTTGTGCCGTTTTCAGTTCTTGCTTCACTGAGTCATTTGAACAAATTTTTCTTGCTCTAGTTACCAGGTTTTGGACGAGATTTCGTTTCTACCTAATGGACACAAAACCCTTGAAGTTGGTGTATTGATCTGTTTATGGAGGTTTACGATACACAGACCTACTTAGTATACCGACTCGACGTCTAAGAAATGAAGCTCGTTGTTGGATTCCTCTTCTGAGGTGAAGCGCGTGCTGCAGAAAATCCTAAAGGATGATTGTTATCCCATGTTGAAGCTGTATCCTAACAAATATATGGTCAACATATCAGCAGTACATATAAAGACTCTAAATGGTGGACGGAAGTTGGGATTTTAGTTTACCCACAAATATGTCAGCCATCAGTGATCCTAAAAGAGATCTCGTTGTTACCGTTGATGGTGTGATATAAGGTCCAGTCACCTTCCGGTCTTAGTCTAAACATTTATTGTGTGGTGCCTAATAGTTACTTTCATAGTCTTCCGTTAACAATCACTTCTTGGTTTTTGCGGCTTGTATCATGACATGTTTTAATGAAACCTATATAACCTATGTAGACTTCAGAAAGAATTATCGGAAACAATTGTTAGTCACATCTTTACTTCTGCTTCTGTTTTTCCAGACTCACCTATATCATCATTGCCCTAGTCCGGATACTGCATCTTTTTCACACTTCGTACGATCACCGAGGAACCTATGACTTTACAGAATAAGACATGGAATTCCCGAAAGTTCGTACTTTTTACATGCGTCACCACTCTCCCGTCCACTGATACATCAATTCTATGTCTTTCTCACATGAATTTGTGTACTGCTGAGTGTTACATCATTAGAGTGCCATCTGAACCTTGCTCAGTCTCTCCAGATTGTTCGACTCAATATCGCTTATAATGACAGTAGCAGTTTTGTACAGTCTTAGTTGTTTATTTGATAACGTGATCTGCAAAATCATTTAAAAGTACCACTATTTGCATAAAACGTATCGACACGACAATGGGAGAGTGTTTCTGCTGAAGAAATCAGGTGTTTCTCATGTCTGGTCGGTCTGTTTGTTGGAAACCCATATACACTGCGAAACACTATTCTACTGCCACTCAATAATCTGGCAGATCCCATTATTGACTGCAAGGTGGAATGTGGAATCAATTCTCCGACATCGCCCCTATGGAAAAGTTGACGCTGCCCTTTTTTTGTATAGGAAGATGTAAACAGTACGTGAGACAACCCACTTGTTCTATACATACTCGTTCCTGTTTGTGCAAATCCGTTCGTCGTTACGACTACCCATACGTAAATGGGCACTCATCATCAATTCCTCAGTGCCGCACTGTGCCAAGCTACCGACGTAGCTGAAGTGTCTACATGAACGGTCGACTTTCCACATAAACGAACCGGACATTTTAACTGTCACTGCCCCACTAAATTGTAGTATACGCCTTTCCAAGTGCGGAACAAGAAGCTGAATGCATTGATAAAGTCCACTCTGTAACCTGTCTTTTACACATACTTGACCATCAAAAAGTATGAATTTCGGACTCGTAGTGCAGCTGTCTGAAAGACCGATTGAATTTACAAGCATTTCTGAAAATACACACTAACGGCCTACTAAGACAAAATTAACAGGTTTGTTGTCTGACAAATTTCATTGCGTCTCATCCCCTATGTACTGCGCTGTTGGGATTTACATAGGAGACTATTAAGAGCTGAGTTGATTTTTCCCAAGTGGCTACATAAGAACCAGTGAGTTGACTGAGACGTTACAGTCTTCTCTTATTTAACGACACTGATGGTTGTACTGCTCGTTTGTATCACACGAAGTTGAGGTGTTGCCTTAATTATCTGGCAGATATATCGCCCCCCAAGAGAACCACTTTCTAGCGCGCTGTTAACAGCTCAGTAATTCGTAGGCTTACCTTTTAAGTTTCAGAATATAGGGTGGTGCAAGACCGTTTTCCCTCAGAATAGACTAAGGGAAATAAACATTTTTTCTTGTGACTTACCATTTGTGAAAACTTAGTTGTTCTGGAAATTAGAATGGACGCCAAGCTTCTTTTCTAGTACTGGTTCATAAATGTTGGCCTCTTGTAAACAGACCAAGAAAACACCCTGATGTTATTTAGATTTTACAAGAAGTCTAGTAATGGATGTTAGTGTAAGTGTTTCCTTCCGAATGTCAGACTGACGCCCGAATGAACCCAGTCCAAGTCTGGGAGTAACTGTGTTGTCTCATGTGGCAAGAATGCTTTCTACGTATCCTTCAATAAATCTATCTTTTCTGTAGAGCCGGCGACTTGGCATTTATCATTGAATGCCACGAAAAGGTATACAAGAATAGGACCCATGAAGACATGAACAATTTGACAGTAACTGCACTGCTCAGAACAAACCTGGCGTTATATTGATAAAGTTTAAACATGTATCACAACTGTTCAAATGGCATGTGGAAATTGTGTCTGACTACTCAAACAGTTCAGTAGTCTCCTCGGAAGTTACATATGTAATTAGGCATGGCCTCAAAGTTTCATTCTTCAAACTGTGTTTGGAAAAAATCTCCTGGTACATTAAAGTATTGTGAATATTGCCCGACATTAGTTTGTGACCCTCTCATTGACGGTGCCAGAAACTGATGACCGCCACCATCCTATCTACAAAACCCACATACGATCACCTCATGAACAGGTCGACTGTCGATCATTTATCATTGTTTTCACTACTGAATGACCGACTGATCGTGTGAGCAAATACGTCAACGTGACCAGTGTGTAAATGACCTAAAACAGCTGAATGGATAACTCGTCAATATATCGATCGACGTACACATCTGCATTCACTTGGGAGAAACGCAATCGAACCATTTGATTTGAACAACTAAACGTCAAGCATAATGGGTGAAATGAATTTTTGAAAACCTACTTGTTATTCTCCTGTTGAACTTCGTTTGTAACCGGCACCGTTCATTTGTGTTTGTTTATGCATTGACACGTGAGGGCAGATCGAATGAAGAGCTGGATATGATACATAGCACCGTGCTCATTGTGTGAGCCATTATACCTTTTAAGCCAATCCGTCGTATCCATCTCATGTAATATTCTTGTAAACTGTTGATAGGCTGCATCATAAAATAATCGTACCTAACATTCAAATAATTTACTCTCAATATCTATTATCTGTGATCCACACATTACACTGGCTTTTGCCCATCTTTGAGTGGTGCTGAGATTGCACAAACAGACATTCGCAAGAAGGTTTTGCCAACCAGTCATTTCCCAATGAGTCTCGGATCACCTGTTACAGCATGAGACTCATGAAACGGTGTAATTTTGATATCATTCCGTTTGTTTACTTTTAGGATGCACAGAAAATTAGCTGTGTGTGATGGTTTCAGAAATACAGAAATGAAGTAATTGACTTAGCTCATCACCAGAGCTAGCTTCAACATAGTAGTAATAACACCCGAACTGAGCAATCCAAGTATTTATCTCTCGAGCGCAATTGTACAGCTTATTGTCAACAATGTAATGAAACAGTAGTAATGAGAGCTAGGTTTAGTGACAGTCACCACATCCGTTAACGTTTAAATGAATCAGGATTGTTACAGTTTCTCAGTCGTTTATTCTTGGGGCGTTCGGACAGTCACAACTGTGGTGGTTCGTTCTCAACGGTGCCTTCAGCCGAAAGATTTGAACCTGGAATAGACTCAGAAACATCGGTATAAGTAATAGGCATTGCAGGAGTAGAAACACAAACTGATCGATATGTCTATGATGGACAGGTCCATCATCTCAATTCAGTACGCAACACACTCGAGTACCCAGGTTATTGAGCACAATTCCTCGAGATGATCGGTGGTCATTGGCACGATGATACATAACTTCAGCTGATATCAAGCTTAGCATGTTGGTTCGAAGAATACGGTTTTTAAACAGCTTAGCTGATTTGCTTCCAGTTGTTGAGTGGTCAGAATTTCGATATTGCATCAAGAAATCATCCACGTCATTCTCCCGTTCTTCAAAATTAGATGGGTTGATAGGATTGATCGCAATTTCTGGAATACGCATAAAATTCTTAAAGGCTCCGTTGGATTGAGGACGTCTCGGTGCAGTGAGCAAACGTCGACATCAAACTTTTTTCAACCAGTCTTCAAACTCGTGCGCAGTGAACTGAGTGCCATTGTTAGTGACCAACGCACATGGTACTCTTTCCTGACTGAACGTCTTCCGCAATGCAATCAAAGTGAAGTCTGCAGTTGCTGACGACATAAAATAAACTTCCGGCCAACGTGAATATGGATCAAGGATAATCAAGGCATGGTATTTATCCAAGAATGGCCCACAGTAGTCAGCATGTATTCGTTGCTAGGCTTCACAGGTCATTGGCCGAGGTGTCCATTTCGATGGTTGCGATTGTGCTTTGTGTACACACTGAGCACAACCTTTAGAAATGTTATATAAATCAGCATTCAATTCTCGCCACCAACAAGTCAGACAAGTCAATGAGTTCATCTTTTCAATTCCCAAATAACTGTAGTGTAAGTCATCCAGTACTGCGGATCATAATGTGGGAGAAATAATAATTGTATCACCCAGACACATTAATCCATCGGCAGTAACAGAGAGTTCATCTCGAAGTTTATAGAATTCAGGAACTCTTCGTTGAACACTGCAGTTGTGATCCGCAGGTAATCAGGTGAAGACTGTATGGCAGTATTTTCAAGTAGCTCGAATGAAATCAGAAAGAGAAACTGGAAGTCGATAAACAGCCTGAGTCGCCATCATCTTCAGAATCAACATACCGGGGTAAATAGTCAGCATGAGGAATGAATTTTGCACTGCGATGCTGGATTTTATAAGGGTACGCAGCCAAAATAACACTGCGTCGCGGAACCATGGCCGCAGAAGACTTGGCAGGGGATCTGTTAGGAGTAAAAATGAAATTAAGAACCTCATAATCAGTAACTGCAGCGAAAGAAGCACCGAACGGGTATTGGGAAATCTGGCGATTGCCCAATAAACCCCCAATGCTTCCTTTTGTTTGCTGAGGAGTAGTTGGGGATTTGGTTAATTTCAAATTGAACATCACCCACAATTGATCCAAACAGCTGTCGCATTCCCATAAACTCTCCAGTCGGCCCCTTCCGAACAGCAGAAGCACGAGATTCGAGTTTCGCTCTCATTAGAGCTCGTCACTAATGCATATCCTCGCCACTGCCGGGACTAGAACTCCCGCCACGCTGTTCATGAGGCAACCGGGTTCACCACTGCGCCACTACCCTCACGTTAGGGACGACTGAATTATCATATGTGAACACTCAACCACTTTCGTTTGTGAGTAATGATCAGATTGCCCGATCGTCTTGAGAGGAGACACAGTTATTGTCTGTTAACTCCAATCGATAACCCCTCGATTAGGACTTCCTAGACAGGTCGAAGTCTCCGATCTCATTAAACTTGCTAGGCGATAATTTTCTGTATGTGCATATCCACGCTCTGCTAGACTGAAGCGTCTGGAAATGCAAATGACAGGATGACTGTTTTGTTCTAGCACAGCCCCAATACCCGTTGGTGACGCGTTAGTAATCGATGTTAATGGTAACTTTGTAGAGAACGTAAGAAATACTGCATCGGGAAACAAAAACTTCAACAGAATTCACAGAGTTCGTCCATATAAGACAGTCCAAACAAAATTATTTTGAGGAAGATAATCAAATAATAATATTGAGGAGAACCCATTAAGGAAAAAAACCCACCGAAAGTCTTTGGAGTGGATGCCCTAAATAGAGGTGAATAACGATCACGATCAGAACGATAACCATTCTCATCAACAAAAAATCCTAAACATGAAAACTCGGACGTACCAAAAATGCATTTGGAAGAATTAACAGCAACGTCTAAAGAGCAAAGACGTTCGACTAAAGCATACAATCGTTCATCATAAATAGGCACGGTTGGGGCATGCAAAATATTATCATCCTGATAGATGGAACCATCTCGTAGATTGGCATTGGTGGTGTTCATGACATCTTGAAATATGACAGGTGATACATTCAGACCGAAAGGCAGAATATTATACCGAAACATTCCGAAAGGAGTTTAGCTTTCTGTACGGTATTTTCTACTTCATAAATTTCATTGTTCTTCACAATTTTCTCCCTCCTCAGCTTCATATGCTTAAACCATGTGAATCGAACGAATCGAAAACCAACAATACAAATTTCACCTCCACTGTCGTGAGCCGTGCGTCCTGTCTACGTTTCGTGTAGCTTGTCTACTGATTTCTGGAGAGTTGAAGACTAATGGATTCGACCATGTATTTCAGCACATTTCCGAACTCATCTGTCGTCGGATTTATCTTCGCTATGGCCTCCAAAATTACTTGGGAACAACATGACAGATTGTATCCATTGGATACGTCATTCTGTGTAGTGGAACTCTAGACCTACGCAACTTTGCGAACTGTTGTGAGTCAGCTGGTTTCATTTCCAACACTTCTTGATCTCGTGTTCAGACCTGCATTTTACATAGTGTTTAGATCCACTACATGAGTCTGTTAAATCTTTTAAATCAACTTTTGGAAGATATTTTGAGCTATGAAATTGATATAGTATATCCTCTGATTCATCATCATCATCATCATCATCATCATCATCATCATCATCATCATCATCATCATCATCATCATCATCATCATCATCAT
>LUCH01004911.1:12799-25258 GCA_013368495.1 Paragonimus heterotremus
GTGACCACGTTGTTACTTGGCCATCATGTGGTTTTACCCAACTGTTGGTGGTCTCAGTATACAATGCCCGGTACGGCAAACGATCAGATGACATACGGAGTATGTGACCCAGCCAGCGCAAGGTGTGTGCCGCGATTAGTTGAGCAATTGATCGCGCATCCCGAGCATTCCGGAATACGCGCCGGCGAACGGCCACATTGCTCATGCGATCAGTCCACTTAATATGGGCCAACTGGTGGAGACAACGATGATCAAACACAGCAGGTCTGTTGATATGTTCTTTGTGAACAGGCCACGTTTCCGAACCCTAAAGCAAAATGGAGCGCACACAAGCATTATATACCCTTCCTTTCAGTGACAGTCGGACGTCTTTTCGACGCCACAGATGACGCAGTTTGGCAAAGGCAACTCGTGCCTTCGCAGTCCTCGCTGATATTTCATCAGCAATATTACACGCTGACGAGATGGTGCACAACTGTTCTGCAAAAGAAATCTGTTGAGCGTGACTTGGTAACCAGCGTAAATTAGAAGCGTTTCACCGCCACGTTTAAGCGAGTCACATTGGGTTTCGCCCCAGTCGAAGATAGCAAAGGCATTAATATCCTTTTCTCCACAAGCTGATCGGTCACTTTTCCGATTGTTTCACGTAAACCAAAAGGAATAATTCGTCGCTTCATAGAGATTGGACTGTCTTTGAGCTCAATCGAAACTGGTTTAATGTGCACACCACCAGAAGCTTGCGAACAGCGAAGGAGTAAATTGCGCAGTTGTGATTTACGCGCATCTGAGAACAACGAAACAGAAGTGTTCAAAATTTTCTTGTTTTTAAACCGACGGTCGATGGCGCACGATCAATAACCAAAAGGTGACAATTGTTAACAATGTGCTGAACATCAGAAAGTGTGATTTGAAAAAAAACAAGAATTGTCAAAGCGTGTCCAGTGATACCAATAACAGAAACTTCAGACGGTTTTAGGTTTACCGTCGACAGACACTTTACGAAATATCGGCTGGTTTTTACCATGTGAGGCGAGAATTAATATAACTACTCAGTATTTTGTTTATCGAACAGTGAAGATTTTGAGAATTATCCTTTAAGAAACAAGTGTCCCGAATATTTCTTAATAAACTGGCATTCTTCCCTCATTTTATTAAGAGACGAATTCATCAAAACAATTTAATCAGGACATCCGTGACCGTTGATGAAATCAGTCATCATTGCAAACCAGTCAGGCCTTCGGTGACGACTGACGAAATCAGTCACCAGCACAGCACGGGTGTGCAAGTATGGCCAACCAGGCGGAGACATGAAAGTGAGCGTGGGTGTCGCGCTAGCCCGAGGAACCAATCAGAGCGCAGCGACTATGGTATTGGTCCTTTTCGGCCACTTGGCCGCAAAGTGGCCTAAACAAGCGGACAGTGTTTCAACGAGTAGGTGGCCATATTTGGCAACTATTTCATGCTATATATTTACAGGCATTTCATTCATTTGTCAAACTAGAATTCGGTAATACTGCGTGTTTTCCCGCAGTCGTGTTCTTCTTGACTCCGCGCAAATAGATTGGGTGAAGCCGCATAACAGGGATTCAGGTATAGCAGTCAACATGTAATACAACGTTCGGCAGAGGAAGGGCGCTTTATATCACATATTATGTCTGTGTTGTTACTTCATTTTCATTATTGGTGTACTGTACTATAATTAATCATGTGTACGGTATGCATATATGTGCATCGCGTTACAATGTCTACAATGATGACGCACATCTGAACGTGTTTCTCACAGATGCGCTGAGGAATATACCATTGTTGTTACTATAAATAAATAAACAACAACGGTTTTCAAAGAGTATTGTGCATAACATTTCCTCATTTTTGTCAAACGTTTTCATTCTTCTAACGGTCTAGGGGGGAGTTCTGTAGGGTACTGTACATATTTTCATATTTCGCTTCATTTTTGTATGCACTGTACACCACTTTTCCTTGTACAGAATGAACACCATTTGTTTGAACTGATTCTACTTAGCAATATACTTTTGGTGCGCGTATCTCGTCTCCTTGGTGCTCCTGTTCCACATAGATCTGGATTGTCTATAGTGAGCTATTCAGCGACTACATTTTGAACTGACTGTTCATGTTTATACTTTTGTATTGGGTTAGTCCCTTACAAATTGACGAGGCGGTGTATTGAGTTTTATTGTACGTACAGCCAAAGTTTTGTTTATTCAGTAGTCCTCTTCCTGTAGTTCTTCCCAAAATTTTGGCTATTTTACTCTGTCCTACTTTTTCTCTCTGCCTTAGTATGTCTTCTAATACTGAACAGGAAATGACTGCCTCGGAGAACACTGCCATGATTAAACTCCCTGAGTCTGGCAGTAGAAACCCCAGGATGTGGTTCGCACAAGTTGAAGTTATTTTTGATTGTCGGCGAATCCACTCACAGCTCACCATGTACAAATACTTCGTCATGAATTTACCTGAGATCGTGGCTGCGGAAGTTGCCGGTATAGTTTATGAGCGCCCAGCTGAGAACCCGTACAGTATCACCAAATCGACCATTATTAACAAGATGGCAGCTACTGACGAAGACAACCTCCATAAGATTCTTGCTGGCGTCGAATTGGGAGGTCGTACTCTCTCACAGTTGCTACGTCACATGAGTCAGTTGTCAAACAAGCAGACTGCCAAAGAACCGGTGTTGCGCGAGTTGTGGCTTCAGAAGCTCCCACGCGAGCTCCGCCACACATTGGCTGTTTTGGAGAAGGACACACCGTTAACCACACTAGAAGAGTTGGCTGACCAGTTGTATCACAATTACGCTCCTCAGCAAATAACTCAGTTGCAAGCGTCTTACAGCTGCGACATCCTTCAGCAAGACGTCTCAAACCTGTGAGGATTTATGAAACCAGCATTTTCTTGAAAGTATCGTATGAAAGAGAAATTGATGAATCAGGAAATGACAAGTATTTTACTAATCCATATGCATCTTCACCAATTACGGTGAGGAAGTAAAAGGCTTTTTTCGTCTTCTAATCTTTGCCTGTGAAACATCATTTTTCAAACTTTCTAAATAGGCTTCTATTTCTCTCTATGAATTATGAATATTGAGAATTTCAAGTGGACAGGGATCATTCATAAGAAAATGAAGTAGTTGACTTAGCTCGACCCCACAGCTAGCTTCAACACCGCAGTAAAACACCCAAACTAAGGGAACCATGTATTTATCTCTCGAGTACAATTGTTGTCAACAATGTATTGTCAACAATATAATAAAACAACAGTAATGAAAAGTAGGTTTAGTAACAATTAGCACAATCTGTTAGAATGGATAAATAGGCGTTCAAACCATACCTTTAGGTCTTCTGTTCACGGCAAGAATATTTAAACCAAGTGTCCCTCAGAAACATCAGCTAGGAAAACATTAGAAGTTCGTCTGTCTGAATCACAAAACCATGAAGACTTTCGATTTTCTCGTGACAGAAACAATCCACATAAATGTGAATGATTCATTTCCTTAGACTGCAATAAAATTCGGAAACTTTCACTCAACCTATCCTTCACTTGATTTCACTAGTACACCTCGTTGTGATAGCTTACTTGTGGACAAGCCCCAATGAGCGGTATTTACATACGCAGTTAATGTGAGGGCTTCAAACAGTTCATCTCCTGCATACGTCTAAAAACCAAGACTATGAAAGTCAACAGATGCGCGCATTTATCATTTACTCACCATTACAATAGTTAAAATACCACAGAGTTTTTTTTATACCAAACAAATAATGGGGTGGACAATCAGTCAATGGATCGAGAAAAGGCATTAATTCCATGTAAGGGCTGGATTCAAAAACAATCGTTTATGAACACACAAGGCCTGTGACCGTCTCGATAACCTGTATGAATCTTGGACCGGAATGATGTAACGGAATTATGGACGCTCTTGCCCGATTGATAACGTGGCTTTTGGTCAGGACGGGCCTAGCAGCCCTGGAGACTAGCCGTCCGCAAGTTTCATTGCCTCTGCTCTTCTTTAATGGCACAGATTTATACATCGATTTAAATAACTGTTCTCTCTGTTAGAGCTTAAGCATCCCTCGGATCTGCAAAATTAACACCCTCTGCAGTGACATATAACTTCATAGACACAATGCGAAGTAGAAGTGACGGGTTGGCCTCTTTTGATCGTAGGCATAATTAGTTTCCGGGTTTTAGGGAGTGTACGGAATTCATCTGCGATAACTGTTCGTTCAACCGAACTCATAGCTAGTTGCACTGTTTGATGCACACTGAAATCACTGTTGAAAGACGGTTCTATACAGACATTTAGTTTCGCAAGTGTCACCTTTTCGGTTAACGACAGTGGCTTAATGTATTTTGCTGTGAACAGTTCAGGAGTGACCACAAGATTGTAGTATGGACGTGATTAAGTCTGGTTCCACCGCAGCACCTTCTTTTATGTAAGTTAGACTGACCCTTTTATACTGGATTGACGTGAATCTGCTGAACTCCAGGTATTGACCAGATCGCATGGATTCCCCATAGGCGCCTCTCTTAATACAGTCATCTTCTCGGTGACTTAAGGATATGTCGAGAAACGACAGGCGGTTGTAGAAATCGAGTCAGCATTCTAGTTTAAGATTGGAATGACAACTGTTTTTGCGTATCACTGGGTTAATTATTGTCTGTCTGGCTTGACTGAATATTAAATTGTCGTCCGTGTGCCGTGTGTAGTATGGCAACCTTCATATGTCTGTGGTTTGCCGTGGCTCACATCTTAAAATGAAACTGTCAGCTAACATGGACCATACTGAACCCCTCGTGATTACATCATCTACTTGGCAATAAGATAGATCGGGAAAATGAAAACTAAAACTTTCAATGCACAACAATAAAGTTTTCTCTCAGAATAACCTTTTAAACTAATCATAAACATAGTACATTGGCTCGAATAGCTGGACCTTCCCAAACGGTGATTGAACATTTAAGTACGTGAACTAAACAGCAAGATTGATACTGTCGAAGTCACCGACTAATTCAAAAGAATCTTTACTAGATTAAGCCTGAAATTTTGTTTTAATGGAGCCGGAGTGGTCAGCACCTAGCGTACCAGTTTAAGACCTATAGAGATTTTATTGCCGAAATGTTCACAAACGGCATTTCTGTTTGGTATGTCTCCATGAGGTTTCAGAGTTTTATTGTCCACGATCCGCACAGTTTATGGCTATTGGAGAATGTGTGCACCACTCTTCATGTTCTAAATGATTTGTTCATCCTTGCGGTCTGCAAGAAATAAACGTTATCTTTCACAAATAAGTTGTTCCAAGTGATTACCAACAACGTGTAGACCTTGAAGGTCCGAAGTCGTGCAGTGCACGCATATGTACCACATAAATAAAAGACTGCTTTTTTATTCGTAGAAGCATTGAGTATTAGTGGAATATAATCTCACGTAAGTAACAACTAACAACCGAAAAATCGTTCAAAACACACTGTAAATTATTTGTATTCAAGTATTCACTCTATAATGGAATTTTGTAGCAATATTTGACTCGCAACTGCCTGATTGATACTCGAGAATTGGGATTCATAGAACATTTTATTGCTTGAATCGCATGGCGTTGGTCGTGTTACTGGGCCTACATCTTTTACTCTCAACTGTTTTAGCTCAAACTGCTACTGGTAATATGCTTGGAAAGTCAATTATTAGTCATTATTGTACCTTCAGTTCTTGGATCTGGGTCATTGTGAATTGCTCCCTAAACAAGGAGACACCCTTAAGATTCCTTGTACCATCCACATATCCAAGCCAGGCACATAAAGCAGCCAGCAGTGTCTGTCCTACAGAAGCACATCTTGTTCAGTACACCTCAAGCATATTACTAACAATATAAACACGACACGTGTTTGTTAGCAAATAAAACCACTTAGGGCCTCCGTTGGGTCTCTTCCGCTTAAGGACCTCAGGTCAAGACCTCAAAGTCTTTTGACTGTGTACCGCATAACTAAGTGAGCTTTCAGAATCTAGCAGTAGACCAGTGATCGCTCTTTCGCTCATTTTTATAGACTGCTAGTATTCTCTAGCTTTTCCAATGAACATACCGAATGCACACATTCTTTTCGCAAACGGACTAGTTTTCGCTGCTTAGTTTCGGCATCATGTTTCCAAATGGTTTATTGAACTGACCTCTTCCGTAGACACAGAAAAATGGTATAAAATGCAAGACTGTAGGTCACCCAACATATACACTCGACTTTAATACTCTTATCCCTCTCTAGGTTCTACTTGACTTGCTACTATGAAGATGTTAAGTTGGAAGGACACAAAGTTTGCGCACCAATCGGCAGCGCTGGTACTCTGCCCTAAAGTCCGTCTTCCCGTTATCTGAAACATATAGTCGTATTGGAGCCAGACACTCAAGTTACAGTCGCAGCAGGTGTTACAAACAGAGTACAGTAAGAGGACGTCAGTGCGCCCCCTATATCGAGTCACATGGATCCCCATGTGATTGATCGATCTTGTGTTCCATCACAATGTGCGCAGAGCAGACGATTACACAAAAATTATGGTTGACTACCGCTGCTGTATCTCGCTCGCCAACGCATCGTCTCAGAACGCCGCCTATTTCATATCGGGACTGAAGAAAAAGTTATGCAACATTGTAAACCAGAGTTAATACTTGATCATCCTAACGTTAAATCGCAGTGTAACGAACAAGCTCTTCCTCAGTTGTTTATTCTCAGGCAAAACACATACCACAACATTACGGAGAAATCTCTAGTGCAGCAAGCAGACTACCGATGGGTTAACGACATCATCAAAACCATTTCAGTCTCAAACTCTACAAAACGTTCTTATGGACACATAGTTTTAGTATCTAGGCCATTTCTTATGCTTCATCAGTAGACAGCATCTCAAAGCTCACTGCTATCGGCTGGATGGCTAACGTGGTTGATCGTGCCAAACGCGTAAGACACATTAATATAAGCAGTAACTAATATGACACTGTTGTTTGACATAGTTGTTAAGCCGCTGAGCCAGGCAGGATGATGTTCACCAAACCGCGCAGTCATCCGTTAGTTCTGATGATATTACTGTATCACAGAAACAGTTGAAAGACGATGACCAAAAAGATGCGGAATCAGCCACTTTATTTTCTAAGCGCATAAAGAAAATTGGATCGTGATTTAGATGAACCTGCAATTTGGTGATACAGACTGTTTCACTAACCTCATTCAAGTGTCTTCTCGTGATGGTTTCGGTCAGACTATTAGCTGTAAGTCGTTTAGCGACGTGAATGGTATTCTGTTCTGCCAAATGTGACCCATCTCTCTCGTCCCGATGTAGCACAGCTTTGTGTACACGCCTTTCCGGGTGACAGCTTTTTACGCATAGCCTACGTGTGAACGCTAATTAACAATATATTCCGTACATATTCTTACGGTTCTGACGATCAAACATTTGTGGAGATTAATTTTCCGGGTAAATCGGACAAAATCACTGAAATAAACTTAATAATCACTTCAAGGGTCTTCACTATTTTTCGTGCGCTGAGGTGAACCATCAGCAGTGTGTCGACTTCCCGGAGGCCCAATTCACTAGTTTTTTCAGACTTCGGTGAAGGTTGCAAAGTTTGCCAAGCTAATTTGGCTATCAATCGGTCTCCGTTCATTTGTTACATTTCGTGTTAGCACGCGGTGCAACGTTCAGTACCTAACAAAAGTTTTAATGCCAATTTGGAGCATACCAAAAGCAGTTCACATACATTCTTACTTTGACTGATTCAACAGCATGATACAAGAAAGGATTCTGCACACATGAAAATAGTTCTGACTTCAGTGTGAGGCACATTTGTAGCAGATTACAAAAGTTACACTTTCGTTGTTGTGTTTTTGAAAAAGCCACGAATTTTATTCATATTTGTCTACCAGTGTGGTTGCGATTCGGTTGAGCTGACTGCGATTTGGCTCATGAAAAAAAACCCATTATAATTAGGCCGGAAACACAAAGCGTGGTTAAAAGCACACCACGTGATCAGGATGATTGCAATTAGGATAACTATACCATATTTCCTTTATACACAATGTTTCAGGAAAACAGCTTATTCAAGTTAAATAATTTTGACTAATTTCGACGAAGCCGTTCAGAAAAACGTAACAATAACATCTGATACCTTTGTTGGATCGGCTATGATTGTTGGATAATCTACAATTTCAACAAAATGACTGCACATCACATAATACTCGTCGATTGCTTGACCTATTACACAACGCATTCAGTGAAATATGTATAGGGGGCGAAGAGATCGGCTTGAATAGCCGACGTGATCAACTGAATACGCACCATTGGATTTTCTTCTCCAAGAATATCACAACTTCAGAATCTACAAGGATAGGCTGAGGAAACTAACACAAATGAGGTGGCTGATTGGCCTTAATAGCCGAATAGTACTGACGGACAATAAGTTTACGTTCAAGCTAGCGGAATATGAGCCCTCTCTGCTATAAGCACTACTTTGGGCAACATTGTGGGAGCCTGGCTAACAGAGGGAGCACTATGCCATGTATCACATCCAGACCTTCATTCGATCTGCCCTCACATGTCAATGCATAAACAAACACAAATGAACGGTGCCGACTGCAAACGATGTTCAACAGGAGAATAACAAGTATGTTTCCAATAATTCAAGGTAAACTGGTCGTTTCATTCATTAGGCGTGACATTCGGTTGTCCAAATCAAATGGTTCGATTACGTTTCTCCCAAGTGAGTGCAGATGTGTACGTCGATCGATATATTGACGAGTTATCCATTTCGCTGTCTTAGATCATTTACACACTGGTCACATTGACGTATTTGCCCACACGATCAGTCGGTCATCCAGTAGTGAAGATAATGATAAATGATCGACAGTCGATCTGTTCATGATGTGAACTTATGTGGTGTCTGCAGATTGGATGGTGGCGATCACTTGTTTTTGTTGCTGTCATTTGAAAGTTTACATGGTCACTTCTGCGCACATTGCACATCACGCCTAACTAACCCTTGCTTTTCTCTCTCTCTTCGTTCTGAGACTGATGTGTATGGAGCACTTGATTCGACTCCCTTATCGTCTAATCTCCCTTCCAAATGACGAATGTGCTACAGCTAACAACCACTCGGTTCGCAGCGTCGTTTACCCATTCATAAAGAGACGCTTTATATGGCCAAGCCACAAAGAAACTCCGTGTTACACAGGCTTTAGTATACAGTCTACACGTAAACATGCTGCATCTTTGCCATCTCTTCAACCGCAAGCAACCTCGGATAAGCACTACATTTCCACTCTTCGGTCTCGTTCAATTTGGCCTCAATGTGTTTTTCGATCACTGATGTATGAAGCGGTTTGTAGTTCCAACCTGTTTTGTACTGACTTGACTCGTCACTAAACTTTGATGGCCTTGTCGTTGTCCATCAAGGCCTGTTGGCTCTTCATGACTTACGACCATTCTCTCATCGGTTCTGACCGGCTGCATCATTGCTGTTTTTTGTACACAGCCTACCGCTTTCCTCGTTCGTTCTGCCAACACAAATTATCCAAACTTTCAACCACTTGCGGTAGTGTTGTGACAGACTTGTTGATTTGTTTGTATCTAAATTCCACGGGTTGTTTGCACAGTAGGCAGCTATCCGGTAGCTAGGTTTCTGACTTAACTATTGTGAAGTGGTGTCACGACTCAATACGCAAAAACGTTCCAGTCCTATATATTGGGAAATTGGTCGGGCGAAACACAAGCTGGTGGGGCTGTGAACCCACAATGTTCCTACTTCCCGAGGAACTTCGGCAGTTGTTGCTGCAGCAATAAAAGCATTTTGATGACCCTCAACGGAAGCTTAGTAATGTCTTGCCACAGAATCCGGAATTTCCGAACTTGCCTGTCAACGCAAATTATTCCTAATATTTCATTACGGAAACTGTGGTAGACATATCGCATAGACTCATATATGATCCAGTATTGAGCCTGATGTCCGAGGCATCGTTCTAAACACACGAGAACCTCTTTCGAACTGACTTTGCTAAGTTACATGTGTCCGAATTACCAGTGCTCTGTTACACAAGATGGGGACGGTACAGTATAGAAAGTGTATGTTCTTCGGCCAAACCCTTCGGAAATTACAATACAGTGAGGCCACACAAACCCTGAACAAACACGTTTGCAGAACAGACCTCACTGTTCAGTGTTGTACGCCAATATCTGAAACTGATAAGACCTGATATCGACGACTGCGTACTCTACTGACCGAGGAACAGTTCCACTGACTAATCTTTGTCAGTGGGCTCCATTCAAATCAGGATGCGGACGCCCCGACACACATTTGGAGCAAAATTCATCATCATCATCATCATCATCATCATCATCATCATCATCATCATCATCATCATCATCATCTCATCATCATCATCATCATCATCATCATCATAGCAAACATGAGCTTGACTGAAAGGTGCTGTGGCTCGGGCCGCCGCTCACCTCAACAGTGACTTGGAATATCCTAGATGAAAACGTTACTAAGACGGTTGAAAAGCATTAAAAAAGACTAAGCGGAAGAACTATAAGTGATATGCATGCACATACGCCATTGACTACAACACACCGCCATCTCGGATAGCGTCTCTAATCAGCGATTTGGGTGATCACAAGGACCGCAGCCAGGCAGGCGACACCTACCCACTTTGCTCAGTGGAGCAGTCAGGGTCTTCATATTTCGTGACCACGTTGTTACTTGGCCATCATGTGGTTTCACCCAACTGTTGGTGGTCTCAGTATCTAATGCCCGGTATGGTAAACGATCAGATGGCATATGGAGTATGTGACCCAACCATCGCAAGCTGTGTGCCGCGATTAGTTGACCAATTGATCGCGCATCCCGAGCATTCCGGAATACGCGCCGGCGAACGGCCACATTGCTCATGCGATCAGTCCACTTAATATGGGCCAACTGGTGGAGACAACGATGGTCAAACAAAGCAAGTCTGTTGATATCTTCTTTGGGGCAGAAAGGACCAGAACTTAAGAATGACCCCCAAGCCAGTTACATCAAAACGTCATCGCTCAGCCAATTTCAAGCCTGAAGCGACCATGATAGTGCAGTCAATGTCCGACCAGTTCAAACGAGAACCGCAATAGCCGTGTGCTGTACAGTCACAGAAGAGCTCCACAATTTGCTGACATTGAAAGGCATGCTACTATTGTCACTATTGTAACTACATGAAACATGAATGCGGCAAGCGCGTCCAAAAAGGAGGCAAAGACCGTTGTTTTAGCTAATAAAACACCATAAATCAATCCCAGAACAATTCGTTGGTTAGTGGAGGACAGTGTAGTGTAACTTCAGAATAAACACAGCCACGCAAACGTGAATATCAACCGAAGACATAATGGTTGGTATCAGTGGCATCATCATTCGTCTACAGCTGGACTCTACCTCAGAGATCACATTTGCTTCGCGGCACACATCACATGCTGATCGGCAAACTAAAATGAAGTAAATTAAATCTTATCTCCAGATATGTTTCCATTTGCATTCTGCAGTTAACTAGAGCAGATGTTTGTACGGCCAGTTTCGCCAGTGTTCAGACTAAAAGCACGAACCACCTCACCGAGTGCCCCGAACCGGATCACCTTGAACAGGACTGGATAAAAAGAAGCCGTAAATCACCGAAAAATCTCCCAGCAACAACTGCAAGCAACAGAAACTGTAGATGCCCCTTAGTACGTCAACCGCACCTACAAGTTGTTTGGAACAAGGGACCAGCCAAATATCTAGTAAACATTAGCCTTTGCAGACACTTTTGAATGTAATACAAGTATGATATTCAAAAAATTGAGTTCCCTTAAACCATTTAGTCAAAACAGAGAGAAGACATGACGCGAGATGTTAACATTTTGATTTACTCTCATCAGTCGCCAACGTAAAACCAGCAAATTTTATACAAATTGCGTATAGCAACAACAACTGAACGAACCAACTACATAGTTATGACCTTTCAGGTACTAATAGTTCAATCAGTTCCACGGCAAGGAGATTGATTGCGTCAGCGTCTTCTGTGCACACAAAACAGGCCGATGTTGTTTGATTAGCATTGCCTTGCTAATCGCCAACTGTTTCGGGTTGCGATTATGTAACAACATCTTGGACGATTTAACTGGGTCAACTAGGTGACTGGTCGCTAAGGTGTATTTGGCGATTGATGAGGCCGATGTCTTCGAGCTTGTTACAGTAACTGCTCAGGAATGTGCTCCGCCATACGTTGATGCAAACGCCAATCTGTCCTGCTTATGTAGACGTCATTGCAACTGCAATTGAAGTGGTATATTACGCGGGAGACAGACTGATCGGTTGAGTGTTATCACTGCCATGAAAAGAGTCTAGCCCCTAATGGTTAGCAGGATGCGTGGGTGCGTTGCAACGCCGACATCAATTTGTG
>LUCH01004912.1:0-27585 GCA_013368495.1 Paragonimus heterotremus
TCCGCATCCACATTTGTATTCGTAGATCACGTTTGATTTGGCGAACTGAGTCTCCTTTCAATAATTTTCTATCTTCTTAGTAACGTTTTCTTCTAGGATACTCGACGTCACTGTTGAGGTGAGCGGCGGCCCGAGCCACAGTACCTTTTGGTCAGGCTCATGGCTGTTATGATGATGATGATGATGTACCATGCGGTCCGTGAGCAAGTTCAACTTCCTCACGGCGCTGGGATCGTATACGCGCGTTCGTAATGCGCAGCGTTTGTCTAATCCCACAATAAAAAATGCGCTGTCCAGCTTAGCCTGTGGGCTTTAAAATATCAATATTTGACTTTAAGAAATTGAATTTAAAAACAAAATAGAAGGACAGTACTACTAACTGTCATTTTAGTTGCTTTCCGGTCGTTTATCTCTCAGTGAATGGCTGACTTTGGAGACCTTATCTATAGTCTGTGGTCCAGTAGTATCACCTGCGAAGCAATTACTCACTAGATTTTCTTTATAGATCTCAATTGTAGTCAATAGCTTAAATTTCTGACTCACTCGATCTTAAGGAGTTACTAACATAGCTCAGAAGCGCATTAAACATGGCTATTCATGTCACAATTTTAGGCACTTAGTTCGCCCATTTGAGCTTCCGGTTTTCCACTTAGTGCATTCTGCGGAAAATTGATCTTGTCATAGAGCTTCACTGTTTATCACGTCGAGAAACACAGGTCTTAACAGTAAGCATGTAACGTTTGTTTTAGAGTGTCTTGGAGCTTATACCCAGTCTTCTTGTCTGATAAAGCGAAACGGTTGTTGACAGGCATTCCGTCAAACAACACTTTTGTTTTGTCTTCTGATAGGCTCAAACACTTGGCCAGGCATTGAGATGCTGGTCTCCAAACGGGAACTGGGTACATATTTGTTGTAAATCAACAGACGAAACTCGAAGGTGTAATTCTGCTCTAGGATGCTCTACATGTATCGGCAAGCTAACGAGGGTTTCAAATATGTGTGGCTATACTGTATGTTTGTCGTTCTACTTGTTTGTTCAAATAGTGAAAATAAATAAATAAGCTAATGTTAGTAGTTCATCTGGAATATGTGTGTCACCTATGTGCAACGCCACTTTAGTGTGTCCCAAAGGTGGCTACGGTCTTCGGCACAATCAGCATATGATGCGTTTATGCTGTACATAGGAATGAAAAGGTATTTAGCATCATCAGATAATTAGCAATACAACAACCGGAATGACAAACAATTTGAGGTTGTTCAGTAGTGGCTTCTTGCCAGTCACCAGCATCTGAGCTGGTGACACAGTAAAATAATACGTTCTAGGTTTCATTTGTTTATGGGAATGTTTCACGAAAAAGAATGTTATTTCAGGACTCCATGCTCGAAACCCTTGTTTAAGCTACTTTACCATTCAAACAGCAAAACGAAGCGGTGAGACAACACTATTTTGTGAACTAGTCATCAGCATATCGGTTCAATGTACTCTATGATCCAACCACCCGGGTTACTTAATACACCCACGGACTCCTTTGAGCCAGTAGTCATCATTTATCTCCATCTTCAGATTGGACTTAGTGACTTGCTAGATTATTCGTACTATTCCTTCTAAATGACCCGTCAACACAGTCCTCTGATTAATCTAAATGAGAAACTTTTGGTTCACCACTCTAGTTATAATCTCGAACCTTAGCTCTCATTTCATCCTGTTGTTATAAGAACATTTGTTGTGCGAAAGCGTGGGTAAACTTTCTTTAGCAGAAACTGTACAAAACATACGCCACTGGACGCACTTTGAACGGACAGCATAAAGGCTCATCCCCTCTTGAGTGTGTTGAGGCATTTGGTAAGATTATTTCTAAAGATAAGATACCGTGATAATGTAAAGACACGTTAAGTACCAAGTCGATTCGCTTTGGAATGTCTACAAATTATACGTGTTTTACAGAAATCCCGTTATCCCTTAACGAAGAAGAATTGTCTGGCAGTGCAAGCACATTTGTAAGTTTGAGGCCCGTGGTATTGTCTGTTCAGTTATCACACGTGCAATGTTGTTGACTTGAAAGTGTTATGACTCGCTGGTCAACGATAGTTAGAAATGTTTAGCGCACGACAATACAAATCACGGACGTAGCACAGAGCTTAGCAATACCCGGAAATTCCAGAATAACACAGAAGGCCGTGACCTTTAGCCGAGGTTGTATTTGCTCTCAAACCAAAGGTAACAATGTAGACGAGCGTCTGCATATGTGTAGTCTTTTAATGGCCTTAGAGAATCCCACTTGAATTGGTGCATTAAAACTGGGATGGGCTAATCACATATTCAGGAGGAACGTGCGCCAAAATTGAGTTTTGTCACGTCGTGGCTCGATAAAGTAAGATTTAAAATCCCAATTTATTTTTCGATGGCATCTCGAAAAATAAATCATTTTTTTTTAGGAAAATTGACTTTCCCCAACAGAAAGTATCCGTGGTTCTTCACAGACACACATTCCATCTTGTGGTACTTAGTGCTGTGGTACCTGTGCGTAAGAAGCAAATGAACCCCTGAGATCAAGGTTCGTTTTGCAACAATAATGATCTACGACCAGACATGTACAGTTGGTGTTGATGCTAGTCATGTTTTTCGTGCGCTGTCAACGTAAAGCAGGTTCTCGACGCTTCTAATCATTACGCCCGACGATAAAAACGGAATACGATTTTTTATATCTTGAATTTCTGAATCTGAATGTATGTCAATTAGTGAACTGAATCACTTTGTAGTGCCTATCGTAGTAAATGTACTTAGGTTGATTACAAGGATCAAGTCATTTAGAATTTACAAGAAAAAATACTGATGATTTTGAGTAATATAGCAATCTGAAATTAAAAAAAAATGGCTTGGAAATTGAAGTGTAAGTGAAGTGAACCATTTCTAGTAATTGGACCCATGTGTCTGTAACAGTATGAAAATATATTTTCCATCTTCTGTTTTTAGTCTTTTTATGATTGGTTTAGCGTCACGCTAAAGTGTTCTCCGTTATTGTGAGGTTTCCTATACGGAATAGATAAGTTCCATGTTTCGAACTTATTTAGCAACATGTTTGATGGTTATTCACTAACGAAGTGGTAGACTTTTGTTTCAACCTAGTTCTCGTCAGTATCACATGCCAGAGAATCGAACTCGCGACTCGTGAACAAGCAACAGAATGCTAGTCTGGGCACTAAATCACAGGATCGCTGTCACTGCGATCACAGAAGGGTACGAATGCTCTTGTAAGATGCAGTCGATCAGTCATTTGTAGTTGGTACACGAATCAGTAAATATCCACCTTGATTCCAGAAAGTCTTGTGTTCCCAGTGACCGCCAGAGTGTTAGTTTGCGGATTAACCATAAATAACTGTTTGGCTTAGGCCTGCAGGAAAAAGAAGCACAACAGTTAATAAATGTGTTTCCGACTCCGCAAACGACG
Organism: Paragonimus heterotremus; assembly: GCA_013368495.1. Lineage (NCBI taxonomy): Eukaryota > Metazoa > Platyhelminthes > Trematoda > Plagiorchiida > Troglotrematidae > Paragonimus > Paragonimus heterotremus. The sequence goes on from LUCH01004912.1 coordinate 3,450, forward strand.
AATGATATCTGTGTTTTAGTTGTCATATCAATTGTTTTTGGTTGCACGGACTCATCATCGCTCGTGGAAACGACCTACGACGTGTTATTTCGCAATTCTGAGAATCATTCCGTCATGGTGATTCCAGAGATGTTCTGTGGAATCTAGACCCGACGCTCGCGCAGGCCAGAGTTAACAGTCATTTTTATGAGACAACCTGAACACACATACAATGCTGCATCAGCAGGTCGAGCAGTATTTTGTTAACACATTCGAGAATTTTTAATACACTTTTGGTCACATTTAAATATTTTGTCAATCAGTCCACATTCTGGCTGACTTTTGGATTTGCCAGTCTATGTTGACTAACATATCACCCTCGATGGAAGTGTGTTGAATTGAGTACACGAGTCTGTTATACTCGGAATTAAGGATTTAGAGTAGCTCTAAAAATTGTATTCGAATTGGGACCTTCCGCGTGAGTAATAAGTGGAAAACATCGAACTGGTTGCAATAAACAGTTATTCTTCCTGAGATAAGAATCTGGATTTACAAATGTACCCCAGTATTAACGAAGTAAGAATGTCATTGACCGATCTCAATGATACATGCAAATTCACAAGCTGTAATCTGCTTGTGAAATACAGAACAAAGAACTTGACAAATAACAAGAGATATAACTTAGAATAGACCCATTTGCGAAAAATCTGGACTTCCGCTAGATTCGAACCAGCGACAGAAACAACATGCCCAAGCGCGGCAAATGCTCTACCGAATCCAGCCGAACTCAAGATTTTTCGCAAATGGGCCTATTTTAAATTATCAAATCTGCCAAACTACTTTTCAGTAATTCGAATGATGTAACGCTGAAACTGTTCCTCCAATGCTGATGTATCTTAAGGCAACGTTGGACTGGCCTTCGCTAAGTTGTTTATCGGGTCTGGGTTTGGATAATCAGTGAATCGAATAGATTTTCATTACAGTCATATTTAGAGTTGCATGGTAACTGGATAACTGACCCGTATTCTACAAAGCCTGGTACCGAGAAACAAACCACAGTAATAGATTGCTTTATTCACTTCGAGTGAGGGCATATATATATCGGTCTGTGCTAAGTGATCCTGTCCATATTTTGGCCACCCACGGAGGTTGTGAAAATATGGATTTGTACGCTTTCGCATCCCTCACATACTCTGTGTATGGAACTCATGATATATCTGTAGATGATGGGAAAGATTTATCACGCACGTTTTAGCATGATAGACATAATCATTTGTAAAATCCCTAACGTTAGAATTGCTCCGACAGATTTTTATCAGAAAAGCTGAACAAGTATGTGAGTGGTAATGCCACTTCCCAAAATCTGGTTCTCAGGCTACAAAGATGTGATTGGTTTTGTGATATAAAAGTACATTTTTTAATTATCTACTGCAAAGAGCTTCGTACTATTTGTTGTTCTGGTTCGGTTGTGGGTTATCTGTTGTCATGAGACCCAAACCTGACAAAATTCCTGAAGGCGATCAAAGCTTGAACAAGCATCGGTTTGGTTGGTGATTGGATTCGTCATACTTTATCGTCGGTTACATTCTGATGATGTGCTGTGTTCTGTTTTGTTTGTGTGTCAATGGAGAGTTCCTGTACAGTTCACACTGAGGGATTATATCGAAAACAGTGTGATGCGATGTAAGGAAACAGAATCATATATCTGACCACTCGATTCCTGTCACCAACGTTCTCCGAAATGTCCTAACGCGAGACTTAAAAAGATTCTCTCACTCACCGGTCAACCTACCGTTGACCACTAACTGTTTTATCACGGACTTACCGCCAAAATAAAACCAAAGGAACTTGATTGGTAGTTGGCACCCATTTTATATGTTGCTTTCGTTGCAGCAATCACTTCAGTGACAACGTTCTGTCTGAAAAATCGAGTTTCTCTTTTAGCGTTTAGTCCGGATTTCGTCGGAAGGTTTTTCGTTGTATCGCTGCTGACAAAGATGTTGACGAAAAGATCTACATACGTATTATTAATGTCTGTTTGGTTTTTGCTAATTTAAGGTACGTCTGGCGCTGGCGTGATGTTTGTCTTTCACTAGCAGATTGAACGTACAACGCGTGTGTACACACGGTACTTCACTGGGGTCACGAAACTTGACGGCCATACGTAAATGATGTTCGTAAGATGTCTTTGACAATGCTTATCTACAAGGAGTTACCCATGTTCCTGACGGCACCACGTAAGCAATGATAAAGTATAGTGATGTGTGTTGGAAAAAAAGCTCTCCCTTCGCGTAAACTAGTTCGCTCCGTAGTTGACGGTTGTTCGGACACGTCCTACTCATACTTACCGTAACATACTTTATTTGTACTCCCTTGATGTGGCTAGAACAAGGATCTTGTCGGACAGTTCATCAAGTGGTATCGGATTACGAAGAAATCGGTATCATGTTTGGCCCTGTTGGCTCTATCCTGTCTTTTTATTCGGGGTCAAAACTGTACTGAGTATCGTTGGTTAGAAACGCTGAAGGATGTGATCATCTCCTGTAGTCAATGACAGCAGTGTTATGCCTGTTATCGTGACTGTTTTTAGCCATCACTGCACACACTTTCCAGAAATGTACCACAGCAAAGCTCCCTAACAAGAAATTTACTACATCTCGTGCAGTGTGAAATTGGAAAAAAGTACCCTTCATCCTCGTGTTATTGTTGTACTCACGTCTTCCTCCTGTATTCATTTACGCGTTATTTTTGTCAACTGTTACAAATCGAGCACTCGTATTTCATCGCGGTCTTCACATTCACTTGTGTTCTCCGACTAACCCACATCGAGAGAAGGTACCTAGCTCGAGTTTCACTATTATCATATCTCATCAATGATACATATCCTCTTTCAAACCGGATTTCTTACACAAATCCTTATAATAGTCATGATCGAATTACTTTCCCCAAACACTCCATCACAATCTTGCGTAAATAGTGCTCTAAATACCGGATCGTCTCGGCAAAAAAAAAACAATTTTGTTCATTTCAATCGATAGCTCGTTGATCAGGACTTCTGGGTCGAGTTGGAGCAGCTGACCTTATTCAACTAGCTGATCAATGCCTTACCTGTTAACTGTTTCGTTTCTGCTCTTGAATTATCACTAATTTTATTTTATATTAACAGTGAGGCCGAGTTTCAGCTCTACAGTTGGACGTGGAGTTAAAAAGGAAATCCTCGTTAAACACTCCCGGTGCTCTGTGATCACTCCACGGCCACAATGATTTGGCTGAGTAGTTACTTCGGCAGCTAACTTCAGATGCCCGTTACGTCAAGTGGCGGCAAGGTGCCGCCGTTTTTTCACTCTGATGAATAGGAGCACTGGGCATCGGAACTTTTGATGCACTGTTGTAATCGAAATGGTTGTTTACATATTGTGGGAACCATAAAAGCTTCAACGTTTTATCGATCCGGATTCTTTGTTCTCCCACCGGAAACATAGTGGTAGATTGCTACTTCAGATTCCCACTAAGTGGTCACTAGTGGTTACTCCGAAAACGTTTGGTCTTTCAGTCCATCTTATCCATGGTTGCGAGTTACTGATTTTAGGACACCGGAAGTTCCGAATAATACCGGATTGTTGCTCAATTCTGCTGGACTCAGCACTGGACTAAAACATAGTTTTGGAACATTATGGCCGAACTGGTTGCCAACATGAATCACTGAACACTATCTGTTTGTCACGTTTCCTTGACGAATGATATTTTTTGGTGGGCAATAAATAGGGGAGGTCACGAGCTGTTGAATTCAAATAGTTTGGCTGATTACTATCGCCTACTAATGGGATGGATTACGCCCTTACGTGAACGTTACGTCCTATCTGGTTTAGTCTGGGTACCAATTGAAGACGTATAGACGGGTCCAGAACCGTAAAGTTTGGTCGTGCTACATCTTAGGTTTATATTCTGCTTTTGTTGAGTTTAGTCGCCTTAACAAATCACTGGTTTACCTTTGAGGAACGTGACAACTTTCGAACGTACTCAATGAAGTCGTGAGACTAAGAAGGTAGCTAACACATTTTGTTCTGCTATATTATCAAGCTAGTTACAACACAATGAATATGAAAACAGTTATCAAAGTGACTTGTAAATTTGACCAATGAAGTGATTGCGGACCACGTGATTACTAACAATGGTTGTGGGCCAGTCTGTGTTGAATGACCAAGCCCATTTTGTCTCCAGAGAAGGACTATTTTTTGTTGTAATCGAAAACGAAGGGGGGAGGGCGGTCTAATTTCTGTAGGTTCATCGGTTTGTTGACTCGTTTTCCCTTTCAGTTACCCCCAATGAAGCAGTCTAGTAAGTTGGAATCAGATAACGTGAGGTACCATTCTTAAGGTCTGCCCGTGTCTAGTGGTTTCCCATTGATTAAGTATATGTATGATCAGTGGCTGCATAATGCAGTGGGACAGCGTTATGTTGAAACAATATGCTAGAATAATCTGTGGTAAAGATATCGATTAGAAGTGAAGGTAAGGAGTCCTGCAGTATGCGCAAATATGGTGAGCTGAAATACCAGGTTTTAACTTCTCAGCGTTTGTGTCAAAAAAGTTTGGCTCCAAAATCAAATGACTGTTTTTGACCGGCCGACACAGCGATTAAACTATAACAAGAGAAGGTTATTCAACCGAGTACCTGTCCGAAGGAGTTGGTCGTATTGACTTCCGGTCAGTCACACACTCAAGCAGAGACGAACCATTGTGTGGCCCTATTCGATGCGATTACTTCTTTCCGAATGATAATTAGCCTACGTGACACCGATTTTAGGTAATTTTTTGTATCTCGGGCTTATATCACACATCTACTTTTTTGGCTAAACAAAAGCTGCGGATTTCTCCGAACGCGCATTTCGGAACAACCAACACAGTGTAGATCAAAACTACCTCTATAATACGCACTGCTACCCGGCTTACAATCGTAACATCGGCCGCCACTCAAAACGTTTCATTACAAACAGCGAACTGTTGTCGCGTGCATCCTGTTTTCCGGATGCTGAGATTATCGTTAGTTTCGGAAATTGCCTCGTTATTTTCTGTTCAAACCGTACTACTCACTAGTATCTCACACTTGTAAACAGTTCATTATGAAATTTTAGAATTACACACGCCTTTAACTATTTCAGGCTCACATTTTGGCAGCTTATCATGTATGGCAGGGTGACGAACAACCGCTTTCGTTATTCCCTAGACCAATGCAGTTACGGTGGTTTCATAAAAATGTGTCAGGAGACAGAGCGTAAAAATTATAAACTAATTAATATATCTTGATCGAACACTGGAATCCACTCGATTGGTTCGGATTGATTTGGATGTTTCTCAGGTGTTGCTCCACATTCAAGACCAACTAGTTGTGTGGGTCTGTGGTAGTTATGACTGATCTGTGGCCACGGGAGTGGTACATATTTCCTGTGAGAGCACAGACTGAGGTTGCGTCATATGTTTGCGATCAATCCTGCAGTCGCTAAATGCTCTGGCGGACTGCTTTGAGTTGGTTAATGGTATTTCTGGAGGTGATTCAGAATACTTCAATGATATCAACACGATTGCTGGTATTGGCCAGATGTGCGATTAGAGTGCTTACAAGTGATTTTTGAGAGCCCGTTGTTCTCTTCGGCCTACGAACGACTGCAAAAGAAGATGTTGAATGCACCCGAAAACTAGTTTATGGTTGCACTTTACGTCTTCTGGAGGAATTTATGCCTGATTCTTTCCACCTGTGAGTCCTGATACGATTTACGTGACGCATTTAAAGAACCACATGCGACACACTCAACATTCTCCTCCACGGATCTCTGGGATATGGGCTCGGCATCTAGGTCTTCTTCAATGTGCATCTAGTCGTACGATTAGCATGTTCTGCTGTACACCAGCAGTTTGTCAAAGTGTACACGTGGTTTAGTAGCTTTCTTCCAGGTAAGCCAGCTTTATAAAGTCGTTCTGAAACGGTACCTCTGAATGATCGATTTGCGCGACTGTTAAATATTTCAGTTACAATATTTGTCTTAGACAGAAACTGTGTAAATACCCGTTTCTTTTCAACTGAGAGCATTATCTCGTGCGAAATTTCGGCAACTATATTCAAAATGGTGAACTGCACTTAGCGGTCATTTTTCTTTAATGTATTTCCGATGTTCTTTGTTGTTGTTGTTGTTGTTGTTGTTGTTGTTGTTGTTTTATCTTATGACTACAGTTTGTGTCAGATGCGCAATTAGGCTATCGAACCTAGCACCCACGCGTACTGTTCCAAGCTGAGAATGATGATGATGGTGATTTTGAATCAGTTTAATTATGTTAACACTATTTTTAACAATTTAAAATGCTATCTACCTTTTTTTAACAGACTGAGTTGACAGATCAGTACAACAGCGATTCGAGTGGAGAAAGGCGAGAAAGCACACCATGTTTTGCCATTGACGACCCCGTTACTTTATCACTAAACGGATCAGAAGAGGTATTTCGGGCAGTTTTTATCTCTTCACCTTTTGAAGGTTAGACAATCAGAGACCATATCTTTGGAGTACTGTGACAGTGCTGGTAACTCGCCCTATAGTGGGGATGAACAGACATCAGACGCACACTCTGTCGATATTGAAACCGCTCGTGATTTCAACCAGCTGTTTGAACCAAAGAACCTTGATATACTTCCCGAATGTCCTCGGAAGGATGTATTCAAAGGTGCGGTTATGAAAACGACTCTTAGTGAAGAAGGTGAGATGTCTTGGAATGTAATTCATCTCCATACAGGCCGCAGATATCCTCTTCGTGAGAAGAACGCTGCCAACTATTCAACTGCTGCTCAAACCCCTGAAGATGATCGATTTCTGTGTAAGTGAACCCATGTTCCTTGACGTGGAACATCATTGTGGAGGCAATTCTTCTTTTATTGAGCGCTTTCACTTATTGAAAAGACGTTACTTTGAACGATGTTTAGTTTCAAACGGTCGTCTTTATTCAGCGTGGTTCGTCGAACTTCGTTCCGACTTTTGTGTTCTATACTTGGAAAACTGTATCATCATTTCTGGAAGTCAACCGGGAGGCGGAGGTTTAGTCCCTCTGAACTTTAATATCTCATTGGCACGAAGTATTCCTACCAGGAGGTCTATACAGTAGAGCGTTGCTGTACCGAAGATCATTACAGCGTAGAAAACATCTGGTCCCGAAATGTCTTATTCATATTGATTGCGCCGATAACGAGCGCATCAGTTTAACGAACATCCTAACCACTCTCACACATTCCAGCTTGCTATAACAGTGTTCAACTGGAAACACTTCCCACCCAGTATTATACTACTAACGGGTGCGTCAGCAGATCCACATATTCACAAATTTGAATCTTGTCGGGCACCCTGAGTTGACTTCACCTTACATATTTTTTGTCTAGAGTGCACCGTGTTATCAGAACCAAACGACGAGTAGAAAGACGTTAGTGTGCAGCCCGCAAAATGGATATAAACGCTGTCTACTAGTTGTGTTCATTTTGGTGTAGTCCAGCTATGATAAGTTGTGTTCACAAACGGTTGCGGATAGCTGAAAGGGGTCAAAAGGGGTGCTAGTAACCGTGACCCCAGCCGAGAATAATCGCCAGACGGTCGTTGTTCGGTCTTATTCAAATAGAAGAAGGCTGTTTTAATGACAAAATACCTTGCTGATTAGACGTTCTGTCGAGAAGTGCAAAAGGCCGTTGAGCGATACTTGTTTGCACCACTACCTCTCAGCGCACAGAACCGGAGTCACATGACGTCAGTTAACCCATGTTGGTGACATGATGTATATGGGCGCTTGTATACTTGACTAAGACGAGTGCTTTGATGAGCCAATTGTAAAGGTTCCGCTAGTAAACTATGGCACCTACAGTTCCACTTCATTTCTTCCCAAGCAAGAATGGTCAAAGATAAAAACATTTAACTTGACCACTAATACCACTGTTCACAGGGATGTTGTCAAATGCAAAATTGCAGCTGGATGATTCATTGCGATCAGTGGCTTCGCGATGACAATTACAAGAGAGCATGTTTCCCTGATTAAGTATGATAGGTGTAAATCAACCTTCAAATACAAATTGTAGTTTACTCCACTTGAAAAATGGATAGTGCCCAAGAGTTGTGGTTTGCCCGGCAAAGATCCCAGTGTCCCTATAAATAGGATCGTCTTATAGAGAAAGACTAGTTTCCTTTAGCTATCTCAACGATCTCAGAACGTGTTTCTAGCGATTACGGACGCTGATTTTCTGTCTGGTTCCAACGACATTTTCGTTCTCTAGACTTCTGTATCTGTTCAGGCAGATGTTCCTTCATTCTGGAAAGCAGTCGCTTCTCGGTTCTGTTCATATAACTTTACCCACAGATACATATATAAATTAATGGACACTGTATAAGGTGATACCAACAGGCTGATTTCTTTTTATTGAAGGAACAGGCAATTTCTGGTTTTGAGCAAGTACACGAAGTTCGGCTGCGATAGCTATTCTCGTAATCGAATTTATTACTGTTTGCGTTGTTTGGTGCATGCTGTGCCCATCTTCAAAGGGTATTTATGTATAAATCCACTTTTTTCCCATAGCGATGGCGGCTTTTGTGTACTTTGATTTCCACGAGCTTTGTGGGCTAACCGTTCCATTATAATATGTACGTAATCATCTAACTCCTCCAGTCCTGTGTACAACTGTGTCTCGCTTTTGTGAATAGTGTATTCACTAATGGTCTACTAGTATGAAGCGGCGTGAAGTTACTAAGGTTCGTGTATTGACCGGACCACGTGGATTTCCTGTAGACAGCTGTCTTAGTAAAGCCATCTTCTCGGCGATTTATGAGTATGTCTAGAAACGGCTTACAATTATTGGTCTCGAATTCACGCGTTACGTTCCGGTTCTGATTACAACCGTTTAAGCTCCACACTAGATTAGTTACTATCCCTTTAGAACCACTAATTACTGATATCACCGACATATCGTCTGTAGTATGGCAGATCTGCTATGTCTGCGGTCAGCTCTTACCTGGTCCTTAACATGAAATTGTCTGTTAAGGTAGGCCCTAGTGGACTTCCCATGGCTACTCTATCTACTTGGCGGTAGTACCAATCCACAGGATGGAACTTGATCTATTCAGTGCGCAACAACAAAGTTTCTTTCAGAATATTTGTCAGGGATGCAAAGTAATGTGATTCGTTTCAACTAGTTTACAAATGTAACGGGATATTCGTGAACAGTAACTAAACGTCCACGAAGCACTTCAGTTCATTAGAAAGATTGATGTTTTATAAGTCATCTTTTTTTTCTGATCAAACTTCAGAACGGACTGTTTCATATTTTTAAAGATCTGACTGTTATCGTTTTGAATAGCTTTAGCGTAAACAAGTATTTGGATGTCGAGTCGTGCTTCATTATAGAGAAGGTCATGGAGAAGGCAAACGTTCACCAGCACGGATAGATGACATTTGGGAAATGTGTACATGTGTGCTTCTCAGTATTTTTTCCGTCCTCATTGTAAATTTAATCAAAGAGACTCAATGTTTCACATGTGCTCCTTTCGAAACGAACTATTTCTGATATCAGCACGCCCAAACCTGGCGGTAATAACACTAAATAACTATTTCCCTTCATGTCTACGTCCTAGCATGTTGCACAGAGTGACAAACATCCGCCTGTTCTGTTTAGAATATGGTATCCCTCTCTTTAAACCTTGATGAAATGGAAGCAAAACGTTTGGTTCCATGCCTCACATCGAATAAACATCACTGGCCTTGTGTTGCACGTATTCAGCTGTATACATACCGATCTTGATTTCATAATGTCTGCTATGAACTGAACAAAAGAAGCAATAACAGTAAAATAGTATATGACATAATTGACAAAGTAAGTTGGCCATTTTGCTGGCTTCGTAGATTTATCATTACGCCACAATAACAGTCATGACGAGTTGTTTCCTAACTATATAGCTTTTGTTGTGACAACGCTTTACTGCATATTATATACAACGCAATATTGCTTTATGTGGCATACAGGTAATTTTGGTATCCACTAAAATCAAATTGTGCTCCTACTCGTACCTCAAAACTTCTAGTTTTGATTGAAATGTATTCTTCTGCTACCAAAGCGTTCACCTATAGCTGATGTAATTTAATTGCTCTTACAGAATATTACTATCCTGTCTACCAATCTCCCATAAACTAGGGTTGTAATGACCTGTTCAATTTTGTCACAGATTGTTATGTATGCAATATCAGCGTAATCAATGGCTGTCTCAAACATCCGATCGAGTGGGTGGAAAACACTCCTGTCACCCCGTGTGATGGGGCCAAAGATCACGATGTATACTTCCAGATGAAGCATTGTGTTTGCGGATCACCCTATTACCTCCATGCATCACGTACAGCTCCTCGAGATTGGGTGCTTGTATTCAAATCAGGAATACGCAGAGCCGGATTTGGTGTATGGGCCAATAAAAACATCAAATGTGGTACAACTTTCGGGCCATATGATGGCGTGGTTGTAAATTTGGATGAAATAGGAGATGATGAGTTTGCCAGGGTGAGTTCTTTTATAAGACGCTAATATGTGAAATTGGTCTACATTGTTTCGTTTGCTTCATGTTGATTGTCACGTAACCTATTGGAACAGATGCGACATACACATTCGTAACACCTAGATGAGTCTGCAAACAGTTCGACCGTCAAAATCATTGAGGTAGCGCGACATCTCAGTTACTGTTGATCCGCTATTGTTTGTTGATTGCAGTAGTACGTTTATAGTATGCTTGATAAACTATCGCTCAGTTTCTCTTCCGTCCATTCTTCAATGATGTTTTATCGTCACCATTGCCGAATTTCTGAAACTGGAAATATCTATCGATTTCTGTTTGCTTATTAAACCATCTAGAGCAGATTCATATTTGAGTAGACACCCCCAACTCCCTCCAGTTTGTACCTTTTCCGTGAATTCTATGTATAATCCTAACTCTGGGACAACATTTGCTTTTATTCTCAATTTCGATCCTTAAAATCGGGCTCTCCTCTAGTAAACTCTACTTACACAATTTACTGGTGTTGATTTGAATGACCTAAATAAAGTTGGTCTGGGTCAAATTAACTCTTATATGGCTTCTACTTCACCGGCGAACTTGCGTGTTCAGAGCAAATAATCAGAGTGACTTTCATAATTCTGTCTGAGTGGTATTGAACCACAAGAAATAGAGCTAGATCCGATCAAGCTGATTGATTACATGTGCGGGTGTCTTCACTGATGAATACATTATAGGTACTGATAAGTAGTCGGAGCTTTGATTGATGTAACTTGAACACCGCCCATGTTCAATCGTTGTTCTCTCCTACAGGTAGACTCTTCAACTGGCTAGTTCCTTCTAAGGGGACGGACTGAAAAGTTTATCTGAGTGAGTATATCTCGATCAAATCGTAGTGTCCAATTTATGTGCTATAGTTTTTAATGTCAATAGTCAGTTTTGATTTACCGTGTTTAGCCTTAAAGATGCAAGACACGTGCTTTCGTCTTCGAATTTAAATGAACCTTCAATATTGAAACTAAAAAGACGAGATTGAGTGATCTTACCTTATCTGACCGAGGGATACATATAATTAGGCTTCAAGCTGTCGAATGGAGACACCAAGCATTGGGTATTTTGTAATTTCAGTTGGCGTAATTGTCAGGCTTACATACTACGTTGGCTCTACGAATTACGTTGACTAACGCCCCGGTTCCTTCAGACACAACCTTGTAGGATGAGTCAATGGGGAACAGCCGGACGCAAACAGTTACACTTATGAGATTTATTTTGACGAATTGCTGGTTTCCCAGTTTATCCAGTATATACGCTGCAGCATTATTTTCATAGATACAACGCTGCTTATAACTGAAGAAGACGGGGAATTGAAAAGATCCCTCTAAACAAGGAGCACTCTGAGTGCCTATCGGTTGACTGTAACAGCCGCTATATTATTCATTACGGTGAGAAAACTGTACACATTTGTAACAATGTTCAAATGTCTACACCATGCGCACTGCACTCCGTGCTGAGGTAGCCCTTCATTTTGCAATGAGTCAGCCTTCTGGTCCTTGGTTTTGGATAGAATCCTCTATAAAAGCCCTGTATCGTGTTGTCTCGCTGATTCGGCCATTCAGCCTTTACCTCAGAACAGGGTCCCTCAATGCAACTCCTTTCTGAGACATAAATTGTCAAGAAGAGTCCGAAGTTTTTCTTGTTCTGATAGACCAATCTGCTTATTTTTCATTATTCCTCCACTGACTTCATTTTTTAAAATTTTTTTAGAACTTAAACTGGTGGTGACTACTGACTTTTTATTTATCTAAACGCGTTGAGAGGCAAGTCAGCGAGCACCCGTAACAAGCACTCTTTCTAGTCCGGAGTTAAACGTTTGTCTCCGAAACGCTCTTTTGTAATCCTACCGTCATTATCCAATTGAACTAGTTCTTGATTATTGCCCTTGGTGGTAAACCTGAGGTGGGGATCATACTGGGTTTTCAGATAGAGCAAACTAAGCTCGAATAAGTCCTAATGAATGTTTTTACGCACCATCAGACGTAGTGTTTTGATCGAAGGCTCTAGATACAGACTAGAAAGACGTTTACTTGTCATGGCCGCATATACCCTGGCAATCGATAGCTCAGGTGCTGTCGCTAGTGATTTCTTGAATCCCCTGGGGCAGACTAAATGGAAATTATTCGACTTGCTAGTGGTATCTACGCGTAACTTAATCATTTTAGGCCTGTAGAGAAGTTACGAGATGGTGTGTTGAGTGTCAGGGCGCAGCACCTTGATCATGGCGAACATCTTTTGCAGTTAAACGCATCTCACGAACTCTCTATGCCTAGTTCCGCATTTGGGCATAAAATGCAGAAATACATCAAGTGGAGGCAGCTCTCTGCCACTCACTCGTTAAAGTACCTTGACCACGTTGTCATGGCGCCACTCTGCTAAAGATTGTCGTTTGTTTTGAAATAGCTCCACTGGTGCCCACCATGCCGTTGTTCGTGAATGCTCCGTTTGATCGTTTGCTGAGATTTCCTCTACTCGCAAATACGAAATTGTCAACTGATACTTTGAGGACAAGGTCTTGCAAAACGCTCGTCAAACAACTCTCGCAGCCAAATGTTGCAGGTCGCAGCAGTGGCATAATCTAACCGGGCGTTGGACAGAATTCTCAACAGCTATGCTAACTTGTTGCAAAGGGGTTTAATTTCAAATGAGCACAACAGGTAAGGCACTAGTGAATTTCCACAAATTCGTGTAAGTCTGTGAATGGACGTCGACTGATTCCCCCCGGACTTCCACTACGACAATGACTATCGGGAACTGAAGCGCACTGCTAGTTGCTTTACCTTGAGCATAACGAAGACAGACGGTGCATTCGAAAATCACCGTCGTTTATGACGTCACAAAGACATTCAATTGCAGGTTAAAGGGAGGCCTTACAATTTATGTGCTTTATCGGTCAGGGAACTGACCGATTCGCGTAAAAGAGGTACTATGCTCTTGGTATTCGGTCATCGTCGTTTCTGCCAGTTGACCTATATCACATAAGTTAACTGTGTTAACCATGTGATAGTCTGTCAAGGCTTATTTGGTATATCTTCAAGTTCGCGATCGAAAGCATGTGAAAATACACATTCTACACTCGTTAAGTCGTGTACTTTGCACGTCAATGGAACGCCTGCCTCATTGCATATTGTTCCTTTCGGCTGCTGATAGTTCAAGGAAATTGTAAGGTGACCAAGTGATGACGTGGTTACCGGCCATAAAAACCTTGACTGTCCCTCCTAGCCAGGTTGGCGAGGGCTGTCAGCTGGATTTGAGACTGCGCAACCATCCACACTACCGATTAGAGACGCACTCCGATATGACAGTGTTTCGCAATCGTTGGCAAACGTGCGTTCACAGGATTTTCCATTTTATCCTTTTCATGGGTTTTTATTATTCTTGCCTATTTGTCTCCACACATTTTCACTGAGTTACTGATTTGTCACTTCAACATTCACAGTTAAGATACATTCATCTGACACTGATCTTTGATATCGCTGAAAGCTGCACTCCAAATACCTTACTACTCGCCGTTTAAAAGTAGTTAAAGTTGATTGAATTTAATCGGGTGAACGGATTTTTTCGAGCTTGAGGGGGCGACTCGTGATAAAATAACGTTTCAGTTTTTATGGGATTACTTGAGTATAGAGAGGTTTTCGCGCAGTATTGCATACACACAGATAATCGCACACACCATCTGCTCGGATACGGTGTCGCACACAGACAACGGGGTTTGACACTGTTGGATTCATATCGTTTACATCAATAATCAGAACCAGTCGATTCGTACATACGACCGCACACACTGCCGGCTCAGTGTATTCGGCTTGTTGTGACAAAACAGCGTTGAACGATGTTCCGAAGTAGATGCAGGTGACTATGCGGAAGGAAAATGGGGTGATGTTGATTGAATTTATTGTTTAAAACAATCCCTTGATGAGCTGGATTATTTAAACCGATCTGAGCAACATTTTTATTTGCGCGACATGTCTCCGATTCCCAACGTTAAAACATTGTCAGTCACCCAGTGCAACGCCATCTGCTTTCAGTGTGTTCATCTAGGTTTCCCTGAAAATGTTGAATTTTATCCCCAGTCTAAGGTCGAGTTATAATTTGTGAGTCTTCGGTTAGCTTTTGATTTCTAGTAGTGTATATAGTGATATATATATAGTATATATATAGTATATAGTGTATATAGTAGTATATTCTCAATCCCAGTGTCTGACTTTAGGATTCCTTCACTTCAACACGTTTCATGAGCTACAGCAATAGTTCACTCACTGATCACGCGTACTTAGTCCAAAACCTGTGTATTCATCTACAGTGGTTGACAACAGATAAACACAGCTGTTCGCACATATGGTCAAATCAAAGTGGCTGTGAAGCCCATTACCAACGCGATATAAAATAATAATCGAATGTAGTTGATCGTAAACACATGACCAATCATAAGGCGGTATAACAATGACGGATAAAAACATTTTAATAACAATGGAAAACCAAGAATGTCTCATTAACCGAAACAACACGGTTAATCCTGGAGTTTTGAAAAAGGAGTTTGACCTTAATATACTACTTTATTTGAACGTGCGGTGGTTCACCGATGACTGTACTTAGCTGCCAGTAACACGGTGGCCGATTCCAGCTTGGTTATGGCGACTTATTCTTCCGAGGTTTGGGTATCGTGGGTATCGTGCGACCTCGTATGCATATGATATTTGCAAGTGAAGAAAACGTTAACTTCCATTTGTGCCATTCATGACACCTAATCTGTCCAATCGAATTCATTCCGATGGATTTTGGCTGCACCGTGGTATTATGTCGAGGGCCGTAGACTACTTTTCTTCTATATACCTACATAATTGTGACAAGCAAGTCAGAACTAAACCTGTTATTCTCGGGTGTATCCACAGACAACGTTTTGGAATCTGTTCATGGTTTTCCAAATCTCAGACTGGTTACTAGTTATGCAAAAGTGCTTTGTGGGATGTTTCCTAGTTGTCCAGTATGATGGTGCGTACTCTTTATCAAAAATGTTATTGGGATGGCTTTTCGGTGGATATGTGTCGGCTGAAGCATTAAGGTGCAGTACGTCGTCGGAGTAAATCCTTTTCCGATCTGATCCAAGAGGATTAACATTCTCCTCGATAAACGATAAACATCACTTTTAATATTGTTAGTCTGTTATTACTGTTACTTATGCCAGCTCCTTCTCTAACACGAAGACAGTCCTTCGTCTTATAGATACTCTCAGCATTATGCATAATAAGGGGAGACACTCTTTATAAATGCACTCTGTAGTACCTCGTCTTTTGGTTCGGTGGATGGTCTTTTCCGACCATCCACATGTGGTTTGAGATTAAAGCATCAACTCAAGCACCTTTGCAGCCCTCACAACAGTGGTTTGGCTTGGCCCTTGCGTACACGAAGTTCTAATTACACTGCATATTGGTCTATGAGTTGGCATTGTTTTTCCTTAGGTCGTTTTCTTGAGACACGATAACAACAAACAAATGAACGCATGATCATCCAAGTACAGTTGACCCTGATCTATATACTTAATTGTGTGTAACATGATGATAGGTGCACAGCATATTGCGACCCGTACGCGTTTGACCTGTTCACCTATGTATAGCTCTTGTGTGTTATTTGATTTACTTAGGAAAGCGGTTCTTTTCGTAAGCATTAAACGTTTTTAAGACATGACAATCACAAAATTGTAAGTGAGATTTCATTCTTCATTTTTAATTGTCAGTACGAAATCATCCCTAAGAAACGCGAAAGTGGTCCAACATTCTAATGTGATAATCTGGTCGTGTCTGCTTCGAGCTCAATGGTGCAGTGATCAGCAAAGTTGCTTCTTGAAAGCCTAGTCTGAGTTCCATTCCAGGCTGCGGCAAGTATATATGATCTACTAATTTGCTGTTGCAGGAGCGAACCTTCAGTCTAGTTTATCTTTTCGAAAGGGAATTTCGGAAAAAGTGTATGTGGACGCAAGAGTTGCGGTCAAATGTCAGTGGTGTGTTCGTTTTAAGTATAACTTCTTTATATAGATATCACTGATAGGATTCTTGGGAGACGCTTTGCGTCAACGGCAAATAGCTTTGACATCATCTGTCTCATGACATCTTGCCTATTTACATTTCTTGGTTCCCTTGACACTCTTTCCAACCTACATCAGGCTCCGCAAATAGGTTTTCATATGTCATATTGTGGAGTGGCTATCGTAACACGTATCCGAGCCAACACATTTGATAGCGAATGATCACGTTACATTTGGGATTGTTTAGATTATTATTTTTGAAGATTCGTTTTTTGGCAGTCTCGTTGGTCAAGTGGTGATTCCACCATACTCAAGACGAATATTTGCTTCTCGAGTAGGCCACCTTTCGCAACCATATACAACAGAAAAGAGCGAATGGATCTACACCCACCATTTCTGGGCTAGGCTTGTATTATCCCGTCACTAAAAGTGGCATCGGTTGCCATTTGGATTTGCGAAATTTGACTACCGACCGCATCCATCAGCGCTTGTTCATCCATTTGGGTATATGAAATTGATTACCTGTCCTCTCTTTAACGCAGTTTTTGTGACCACAGCTGGTGGCAACGGGGTTGGTTTGAGACCATCGTTAATTTGGAATGAAACGTCATTCTGTCGCATGACAGTGTTTTTTACTCTTATCGTTACGACTTATCAAAACCAAGCGGTTGTCTGTGTATATTGTTAATAACGATACCCTTTGACTGAACTAGGATCATTTCACTTGCCTCTTAATCTTCGTTTATTGGCTCTATCTTTATCTCTGTAAAGTATACCGGTTTCAACGTTTACCGTTTTATAGTGATATTGGGTTCTACTGTATTGTCTAATGTTCCCGTCGGTTGCTTGTTTCCTAGAGATCTCGAGGAGGGTATGCGTGGCTCGTGAGAAATAATTTGGAGGGTGTCAAAAGCCACTTAGTTGATGCTCGTAATCCGCTGCGATCGAACTGGTTACGAGTAAGTTTCTTCATTCTGAACTGTATATACATTTGTCCACAACTACCACCAATATGACTTCTCTCAGTCGTGAATAGGTAAGGTTACCAGTGTGCTTTTGGGATCTTTATTTCGGATACGTAATCGATTACAAACCCCTTTAATGCATATTTTAGGTTGTTAATTAAAATTATCATAACCAAACTGTTATCAGTATTACTGTATACTGTGACCCCCACCAATCCTTGGTTATTCATCTAACTTGTATCAAAATGCATTTGATTTTGATTATTGCACTTTGTGCAAAACTTTGATCGATTGTTGTTGTAACTTGGTGTACGGCCTACGAGCGAGTAAACAGACAACGGAATAACGGTTAGTGAAACGGTAGATAACGTAACGACGTTCGACGGCTCTGAACAACGGACTACGAAATATGCAAGATTAATACGAATTTTTCCGGCCAACTCAACCACCCAATGCTAACGAATGAACACAGAGAAAAGACAGGCCTCCGGACAGAGCCACTCCCTGTCACTCAATCCGAAGACAAGACGGTCACAAACTAGACCACATTTAAAGGGTTTGTGACCAATGAGAAAACAGGGACAGAAGTGGACCGGACAAAGATCCAGACAGTACAATGATGTCTCAATTAAAGGACATGCCTGTCGGCGGGGCGCCAGAATTTGACACAGAGGTTGAGAACGCACGTGACGGGTGAAGTGGCACATGACCGTACCGGCTATAAAGAGCACTACAATCAGTAGTGAGTTAGGCCACTGCGATGGCAAATAAAACGGTATTTTCGGGGAATTGGGTTCTTCCCCGACAATTGTGAAATGAGTACTCCTTGTATTCTACACTCAAATTTTCCCGTCCTTATGGTCTTTGCTTTCTGGACAATAGATTTTGAAGTGACTTATACTCACTTAACCTTGCGAAACATTTGTTACTTCAATCTGTCAAGCTTACTGATAACTACTCATAGGCCACGCGTGATTGACCAATACGTCAACTTAAATTTGGACTCCAAGTATATCTTTGTAACAATACTTTTATCTTCAATGCGGTTGAACACGTGCCAGGTGCGTAATGTTGCCGTATCTCGCACAACGCATATATGATTCGCAAAATTTTTCGATTGATGCATACGTCAAAATTAAAATACAACTTGGTGATTGCCACTGAGGCGAACCTGAGTGGCCTAGTAATCAGAGCTGCTGTTAGTTCCAGTCTGACTGACGTACATAATTGTAGAAAGTCATGCTGCCTCAAATGCACCGAAAATCGCTTAGATTTTGTCGGGAAAGCTTGTCGCGCTAAATGTCTGTCAACGGCCAGAATCTGGCTGATCGCAGCTCCATGCAACCATTTTTATGGCTCACCGACTAACGGAGCTACTCTCCACTTCCATCGATCAGCCCTGCCTCATCTCAGCGGAGACGACATAGAGGAAGCATTTATTGTATGCCACTCTCCCTAACACGAAACACTCCGGGGAAAACAGCGTTTCTTTTCAGGAGGAAGAGCATCTCGTCCCATGAAATCTGATAAATGTCAGTAGAGCACGATGGGCAAGACAATACTATTTAATCTGAACCACCAAAAGGGCCCGGCGCTCCAAAAGAAGGTCAATTGCCGAGTGACCTCAGCTTATAGCTCACTGTGACGATTACCCAGTCACTATACAATGATAATGGATCATCTGTCAGAGTAAGCAATAGTGTAAATAGCCACATAACGTTTGGACTAAAAGATAGAGGGAATACGAACTGATTGATATCACACCATCCACTATTTTTGCTGTGCAGCAGTATGATTACATGCAGGTTGATATACTATCAGACGGTGCAGATTTTCACAGGAGCGGACTAACGGTGATTCAATCTCAGGAGCCCTCGTCTAACTGAGCAACCTTACATCCACTGTTTTCTCCGGACTCAGAATCGAGCTAAGAATTTGGGGAAGCATATTTTTCGAAAATACGGTTCGGTTAGTTAAACGCACTTCAAAGAGTTCCTTTCTTTCTACCACATTGCAACCGTGTTACTTGAGTCAGTTGTTGCAGATGCTCAGGTCGTAAATCAAAGCTTCTGATGTCCTTTGCACACTCATTTGCGAGAAGTCTTGTGCTAAAAGTGTTTCTGTCACTTCTCAGGAATCATTTGATGCTACTAAGTATGTCTTCAACTTACTCAGATCAGATTTTGACTTGCCAAGTTGGTAAGTAAAGATCGTTGACTGTTGGGTTCATGAACTCTGATGATCCATCTTGAGACCACTGCATAAAGTAAGCGGATTTTGGTCCGTCAGGTTTACCGAATTTTTACCTCCACCGCGGGGCTAGTCTAAGTTCATTCCCGAAATCATGTTTATTGTATGAGTTTAGGTTTGGTTTTTCGGCGGAATTACTTGATACAAGCAAATTTCACACCTTTCGATAGGGTTTGTTGAACTGAATTTTTTCTCTTTTCTGGAACGCACACTGTGGCGTGCTGCAATTAGCGAGTGAATACGGTACTTGCTGCTCCAAAGTAGACTCCCAATTGTTACGAATAGTATCGGAAACCTAACAGGCAATTTTATGTACCGTAGAGAGTCAAGTAAAAAGAACGTTTCATATACAACTTTATGTTCACTGAATTTCACATAGATAAAAAATCGACAAAATCGCAAAGTTTATAAGAATCTTTGCCGCATTACAATGTATATTGGCTTCATACACGTTTGTTTTCTATTTGGAAAAAGTGATTCTATACAGCCATATGTTAGGAAGGTCATAATGCTTTGGCAGAATTTATTTTGCATCACCTGTGAATGTAACAATGCTAAAATTATTTCCACGTTTTTTGTGGCGACCCACGTTTGTGTTCACATAATATTGATACGTCTGTAAGCTCACTATCCTTGGTCTCTTTCCTTTTTGTGCAAAACCAACGTGATTATGAATAAACTGTTGCCATTTTACAAACGCAAATTTAATCTCTTATGCCACTAGTTTTATTAGCGCAGTTGTTCTCAAACATTATTTTGCCACTGCATTATGAAATATTGCGTGGATTTTTGTGTATTCAAATGTCACTCAAACGTACGAGAAAAAAGTCGAATTGCTTATACATTTTTCACCCCATAGTTTGTGAATTGTGCCCGCTATGATGAAGAACAAAATCTTGTTACCATTCAATACCGTGGGAAGATTTACTACAGAGCATGTCAGGTAGATTTCCGTTATTGATAATTATCTGTCTGTTTAGGATATTGCTAGAGGAAGTGAACTATTGACGTACTATGGAACTGAAGTAAGCCGCTCCGTTATAATTTAAGCCAGTTTTTTTTATAGCCCATCGTTCTCTTACGCAATTTCCCCCCTCCCCAAATCCCCGTTCCGTCTATGTTCAGGATGAGGTTCTGAATTTCTTTTTACTGGACTATTAATCTTTTTAGATTGCCTAACTGGGAAACTGGTTAATCTACCCAACCAAGGTTAGCTAGAACTGAGTGGTTTTGCGTTTCTAAAGTAACAGACCTCAGGTGAATCAAAAAGTCGCTTAGACCTATTTTAATTTTACACATAAAGCTAGAATCTTCAGATGGCGTTGTAGCTATGTAGTTTGTTTCCCCTACTCTTCTGGGTATCTGATTCCATCCTTCATCCTGAAGCTAGCTTATCGATTTCTCCTTGATGACCAAAATATTTTTTTTCTTCATCCTGTTTAGCGCCCCACTATCTTCTGAGTTGCACATTGTTCTGTTTCCATTGTGTTGATTTGCTGTCTTGCACCCACGAGTGACCAAATCTTTCTGGTAGTTGATAAAATTTATTTTTTGATATTGTTTGTTATCTTAACCTGATTGCACTTCGTTCCAAATGAGACCATAGTTAATCACAAATCATCTCATCTGTCTCACGAAATGCGACTGAGAAGGTCTACCACCGACTAACTGCAAACAGTTAGTAACTAACATTTTTGCTACTAAATTACGTGTTTCGACATTCTCCCCTACCTTCACTTAGTAAGCTTCCCATCTGTCAAGGATGTCCACTATGAATAGGGACCACTGTTTATCGACCGCTAGTGTTCCAAAACTCTTATCCCATTGTCTGTACCAGCTTTCCACTTCGCGTTATATGCGTTTACAAGCGACATCTGAAACGGTTCAATTCAATCATAGTTTCGATAGTTGTATATACTTACTCTTGGAATACCGGCTGTTTCACCTTGTGAACTGTTGTCCAATGGCTTACTGGTGCACTGATGTGCAAAAGGGCATGGTTCAGTATTAAACATTACGATTCAGTTAACGACGTCAGTTCCGATTGCTTGTTATTTTGCCAACGAAAAGGCTATTTTTCGTTGGCAATGTATGTGTTGTCATCAGTATACAAACTCCTTGTTGTGTACTTAATTTCGTTACATCTCTGCAAATAAAAATTGGTCGTTGTATTGCTGGTGTTTCCCGTTTTCATCAAAATTTCTCATTTTACGCTAATTTCAGTTTGCCAATGAACTAGAATCCAAGAATAATCTCATATCTCCTAACGGTCCAATGTGTGAGTACTGTTCCTGAGAGTTATGCTCATCGTTGTTTGAGTTTCCATTCAAGTAAAGTAGATTTTAAAGAAAATCTCACCACTATGTCATTGAAACTTTCTCTTATCCCCCACAACTTCCTATAAACCATTAGTGTGCACCGAATTCCATTCCCATTTGATCACAGTTGAATCTAAGTTTTTATTTTGTTAGAGCTCATCAACAATTCACATCGTTGTCTCGACTGCGTGTTGAACTCTGATCCACTTACTAAGGTGTATTTGCAATCTTTAGTAGAATGTTCAACGAAGTCTGTGATGTCAGCTTGACCGAGAAACTCCTATCTCGGAGTTATCGATTGAAATTACGCAACAGCTATTCTATCTGGTCTCAATCAACCTGGTCATTACTCAGAAGTAAGTGGGGATGTCCGTCTAGATGTACTACTTCGTTTTTGTTTAGTTTGAAGTAAGCATTATTTTAATCAACACGGTTCTTTCAGCTTGGTCGTCTTTCTCCGGATGAGAAGCGGCTAGGAGGTATGTTTGCTGTCCGGGCACAACGCACTGATAATGGCGAAAGACTGCTACAGCTATGCGCATCCCACGGTCTGTATATTTCGAGCACCGCATTCCAACACAGGAAAAAGCAATGTGTTACTTGGAGACCCCTGTGTGCTTCCCAACCGTGGATACAGCTGGATCATATAGCAGTTAGTTACAGGTGGCGCCACTCTGTTAAGGCCTGTCGTGCCTTTTGGAGCGACCACCTGGACTCGGACCATGCTGTTGTGCGTGCCCGTTTTGTTTTATCATTTGTCCAGAGGACCTACGCTCGTAAATGCAAGGTACTTAACTGACATTCGAGCGATAAGAGTGTGAAGGACGCTTACCAAAAGGCGTTGGTGAACAAATTTCCCAGTTTGAGCCAGACGAAGGATCCTTATGAACACTGAGAACAAATCGCGGAAGCTATGAAAGCAAGCTGATTAAAAGTTTACATAAAGACCGTGAGCTATACTCGGTGGAACAATCGGGAGAGATGGAAGGAGCCTTTTTATCTGGGAATAGCAGAAAGTTATTTTCCCTGATCCGTGGTTGTACTGGCCGTCGAGTCGGTGTAAGTCAGACCATATGTGAAAAAGATGGTTCACTTATCACCAGTCAATCGCGCCGACTTGACAGGTGGGCTGAACATTTTGAAGAGCAGTTCAGTTGGCCTCGACCAGGTCATGTGGACGACGGGACCCAAACGGTCAGTTACTGCATTCCAGACGGTCCTCCGTCGGAATCAGAAGTGGTCCTAGAGCTCAAGTTATTGAAGCATAATAAGGCCCTTGATCCAGACCTCCTCCCTCCTTCTCTTTTCAAGGATGGTGGGGAGAGGTTGGTGTCAGAACTGACAAAGCTTCTCCGGATGATCTGGGAGACTGAAGAGGTGCCTCGTGACTGGTGCCTATCAACAGTCATTCTCGTTTTCAAAAAGGGGGCCTGAAGTCTATGTGACAACTACAGAGGTATCCGTTTGGTGTTTATTGCGTCCACGCTACTCATTGGCCTCATTTTAAGTCGTCTCACTATTTTCAGAGAAAGCCAGATAAGCGAAGAACAGGCAGGATTCCGATCCAGTTGAGGGTGTGTTGATCACATTTTTATCTTGCGACGGGTCTTGGAACATCGGCACAGTTACAGACAGCCGACAGTCATGGTCTTTTTGGACCTAAAGGCTGCTTTCGACTCAGTTGCTCGTAACGTTCTCTTGAGCTGTCTTCTTCGCAAGGGAGTACCAGAGAAACACGTGAATCTATTGAGATCACTGTATGCTCACCCTGCAAACAGAGTGAGAGTTTATGGACAACTGTCTCGGGTGTTCGCCACTTCTAGTGGTGTTCGTCAGGGGTGTCCGATTTACCCCTTCCTGTTCAATTTTGTCATGGACGACATTCTGGAAGGTGCGCTTCGGGAACACAGCAGGCTTGGTGTTGAGCTTCTTCCAGGCGCAAGATTGACCGATCTGGAGTATGCGGACGACATTGTTTTACTTAGCCCCTCTGCCG